>JAUJYU010001021.1:0-10394 GCA_033995675.1 Nothrus silvestris
TTTGAAAATTGAATCAATTATTAATTGTTTAAAAATTACAATGAAATGCTTTATTCAATGGCAAGAGATTAGAGATTCAATAAATCAATGAAAAGACTTCAACTTTAATTACACTCATTTAGTAATTAATCTAAGAACTGATCAATAATTTATTTGGGAATTAACCATAACTTTAGATAAGTGGTTATATATTATAATTGCGATCTCTATTTGTATTACTTTAATATACTTTAATATAATACTTAAGCAAAAAACTTTTGAACATATTTTCAAATCTAATTAAAATAATTTACTCGTAAAACAGTATAAGAAGAATAACTTGTTTTTTTATTTGGTTATTAACTTATAATTAGTTGACTTATAACGGATGCAAAAATGATGTGAGAAGTCATTATAGGCTCACATCTTAAGGTTTAGCGAATATCAAATGCATTATTGTTCGTGATTTGATTCCATTGTTTAAAAGTTTGTTATAAGTGAATGACTGATCAAAATATTTGATTAATTATTTATTATTTTAACAAATTTTTAACGCATAAAAGACCTCAAATCCATTGTTATTTGTTTTTCTCTTTCAATGGTTAGTAAAAAATGTGAAGAAAAACTTCTTGAATAAAGTTTATTCAACTTTTAAAACAATAAACATTTCATTATTTAATATTAAATAATGTTTAATAAGTTTAAACTTCAAAAAAAGTCCAATAAATTGCTATTAAATAGAAACAAATTGAGACAAAACAGGTTTTCTTTCAAATATTTAAATGAATGCTAAACTTCTATAACTCATAAACTCTTCAAAAGTGATAAACAAAACAAATGCCGCAAACCTTTAATTTATTTTTTCGCTCCTCTCTTGACTTTCTTCTCAATAAAACAGAATTTTCCCTAAATTTTTAGGGATTTTTACTTTGTTTATAAGGAAGTAATGTTTTCTCGCATTTGCTCTTAATTTAAAACTAATTTTAAAAAAAGCAATCCTTTATATTTAGAATAATTAATTGGATTTAAAAATTACTTAATTAAATGTGCTTTTGATCGAAGGTTAGATTTGACTCAAATTTGCATCAATTTTGATAAAAGAGTGAGTTTTCGATAAAGAGATAAAACTGTAGTAAAGAGTGATCCGAAAAATGACTCATTCGCTAAGCAATTGATTGTAAAACAAGTGAAAAAGGATTCTCAATATAACGCAATTGTGGTGTCGTTTAGTATTGAATGGAATTGTGTTGACTCTTGTGTTGACTCTGTGTTGACTCTTATTTATTGATGAATTGGTGTTCACAATGTCTACAATAATAGCAGAACTGAGCGATGATTTGCAGAGATGTCGTCGCGAGAGAGTTAACGCTCAAAATGTCACCAAAATAGAGAATGAAAGACTTCAAGAGATTCTTATGTTTTGTCAAATTTATAACGAATCCAATGGCAATCAAATGTCCAAACGCTTTAATCAACAAAACGAAGACAATAATAATAATGACAGCAATAGTCACTTGAAGACTAAGTCCAGCCAACCCTTTCATCAAAGTCTCAGTGAAGACATTTTTACTAAAAGTGAGTCTTTTATATCAATGTTTGTTTACTATTAAATACTTTTATTGAAATAATTATTTAGTTAAATGATTTCTATTGATATATAAAATAGATATTACTATTACTATTACTATTGCCAAAGGGTTTGACTAAACAATTATAAGCATTTGTTATTCAAATTAACATAAATTAATCGTTTATTTGAATTGCAAAAAATGTAAAAACAATTTTTGTTAATAAGAAAAAATTAATACTTTTAACGCAATGAACTTGACTTAAATGCATGATTTGGTTCAGGGATGACCACACAGGGTATGGGGAAAGGCTCTTATAATAGGCGTAGCAAATGGTCCTCCACTTTTACCCTTTTAGAGTGCAATTATCTATCGAAGTAAAGGATACGCCTCTGGATGATTGCGGCTCATGAAAGCCCACCTCAAACTGAAGCCCTATTTGCCATCTCTAATATTTAATCTAAAACGGCTTAGAATAGGCGCATAGCTGTTGGGCAGGTGTGTTCCCGAGTCAAATATCTTGCGGTTTATTTGTCATATCTTGTATGCACACCTCTAATAGAAAAGGTCTCCCAAAGCCCTCCAGAGGCATCACTCCTTTGGTTAAAGGGTGTTTTATATTATCTTAAAATATATTAATAACTAAATGGAGCGAAAATATTATAAGTTTATTAATATTAAAGTTATACTAAATGTATAGCTTTCAGAATCATTAATCTATTGATTTGGGCTTAATTTGTGCTGAAGTTTCAAAATGTTCACAAAAAAGTGTTATTTTGAGTAATGGTTGGACTGTTTTGATAACATATAATCTATAATAATAATTAAATAATTTTTCTCTGATTAGAAATGATAATATAATTAATTTTGTTATAAAACCGGTTAATAAGTTTATATTTATTATATCTGATTTGAAATGACAGTTCATTTAAGACATACACTTAAGACTTGAAAATCATGAAATCATTTTTAAAGGATATCCAATACGTTTTCTTTTCTAATAATGTTTTTTAAAAAGAGAAAAGTCGATGAAATTTTAGATTAAATTTTAGATTAAAAGTTAAAATAATGACACTTTGGCTAATATTAAACTCTTTATAACTTTTAATATAAATATAAAGAAAAATGTTTTACGACTTGAGTTAAGAGATATTCTTAAATGTTTCTAAAAGTGAATAAAAAGTAGGAGTGAATGAAAAAGAAGCTTCAGATGAATCACAAAAATATTTTAAAAGTCATGATTCAAAGCAAAGCCAACTATACTTAAGATTATTATCTGCATAGGATTTGCTGCTATGGCTGTATTTTAAAGGAAACATTTGTAGATTTGACCCAATTTGAGAAGAAGTTTTCTTTGATTTACTTTAATTTCTCTCTCACTTGAGTTTATGCGCAATAATGATATAAAACTTGAATTTTCTAACAATGAAAGAATCAGAATCGCGAGACTCGCCTTTGGAAGTGTCCGCCACTCAAATGAGATCAGAATTTTCGTCCTCAACTCTCAACTCACGAGACAGTGGAAGCAGTGATTCTGGAAGTGCTGACACCGGCAATGCCGATGCCATCAATAGTAAGAGCAGTGAAAGTTTGAATGCGCTCATTATGGAGGAGGCGCTCGTTTCGGCCGAACTCAATGATATACAACACCAACAGTTCAGTGATTGCGACGACGGCGACGACGACCAGGACTTGAGAGAGTTTCAGAGGATTGAACGTGAAATCAAAGTTTCAGAATTAACTAAATGTCTACAAATGGTTCAGAAACAGATCGATAGCTATACCAAAAAGAGAGACTCTTTCAAGTCCGACAAATCCAACAAATCCGATGCGTAAGTATTATCTAAAGTCTCTTTAAAGAGAATAGTATCTAAACTAAAGTTAAGTTATGTTTTCTCAAATTGTGAGTTTTGGAGATATTAAGTGTGCATTACTTTAATTAATAATTAGATCCAAGTTTTGAGATTTATTTTTCATAAGAAATAGAGTATTGTTTAATAGAAAAGGAAATGTTTAACATGTTTTTCGATAAACGCATTCAAATGCATGCAATCATTTGTAGAGCATTTGTTTTCAATGTCAAGAACACAAAACAATTGAAACATTGTTAGAAATGCTTATAAATACTGTATGTTTGATAAGGAAAAGAATAAGGAAAAACTTTGCATTATTGTGGGCGCGAGCTTTTCCTTAGTTGCAAATAAGAGAGAATCGTTTCGGATTAGATTTTCAATAATTTTCTCAACTAATTGAGTATTGATTAAAAATTATTAAAATTAATATCAATTAGTGATAAATCATTTAATATTTAATCTTTAAAATATTGAACAACGATTAATAGAAAGCGTTGGCTTCACTGATATTACAGCAAAAGAAATGGTTTCATAATAAGCTCACGCGTGCAATAATGCAAAATTTATCTCATTATCAAACATACTGTACTCTAATCAACGAATAATGCATAGCACGCGTTGTCAGTAATACTTAAATTATTTGCCTTTAAATACTGTTTCACACAATCTTAAGAGATTTGAAAAATATTGAATTAAAACAAAAAATAGTTATCTAAACAACAATAGTTCTTTTCATATTCACCAATGTTATTCACTATTCTCTTAAAATTGATCTCTTTTTATCACTTTAACCACAAATGATTGCATACTTTTAGATAAACAAAAGTCTAAACAAATACTAATACTGTATGAAAATTGTAATCACTCGCAATCAGACCAACAATAGATTTAGTGTGTATTCTTGTTAGGAATTTTTGGCTAACGTTCATTCATGCCTAACATGTCTTTAATAATATTTTCACTGTTATTGCTATTGATAGAGTTGAGGCGCCATTGGCTGACTCTGAAAGCTATGCTGACGGACAGTCGACTGAGACTGAAAAAGACGATTCACCAGAACCTAAGATTAGAGAAGAAGATGACAACTTATCCATTGAATCAAAAGAGCCGCCGATTGTCGCACAAAAACCAGTGGTACAAATGAATAAGAAGTCGCAACTGCGTCCTCTCACACTATACTTGCCATCACCTGATGAAGAGTTAAATCTAGTTAATCACATCCAAACTCTTGGACACGATCTCACAAATCAGCCCTCATTAATAATAAGTCCATTCACGTGTTCCGGTTATTTATATAAGTTATGCACTAATTCAGAGTCTAAATGGAGGAAAAGATTCTTCCACTTCGACCGTCAGCACAAGATTTTTGTCTATTATCGCAATGAACGCAATTTCAAGAAAATGCGTAAACCTTCAGGTAATCAATCAAATTATATTACAGTCAAACCCGTTTATAAGGAACTCCGTTATAAGGAATCCCCGCTTATAAGGAATGATATCGTTTGCACCGATCGAATGGATTTCATTATAAAGTGATCGGTTATAAGAAATCCTCGTTATAATGAACGCTTTTAGCTGCACCGACTTGTTCCTTATAAACGGGTTTGACTGTATATATAAAGTTTTTTATACAAATTAAACTTTGAATGTAAAAAATGTGATATTATATATATTTTTTTATAATGACCCCTATTTAATATCTCTTTAGTGACTGTTTCCAATAATATGCTTTAAAATACAAAGTATTGCATATTTGTTAGTAATTAATTATTATTTAACGTTTGTATAAGCAATTGTATAATGTTTTTTATAATTTAGATAATTAGCTCAGAAATACAGATATGTATCAAATAATCAAAACAATATAAATTAAAACATTTAATAACATTTTGCAATATTATATTCTGCAAACAATTTGTTTGGCTGAGACATTGTCGAGCTATTATCGAGCTTCTCATGTGCTTAAGCATGAAGTTAAGTGACTTATTTTTGAACTCGAGACTTACCTCAACTCATCAAAATTTTACTTCGATTGAAGCTCGATCTTGCAAACTATGAAAAATAGCCAATAGTGAGCTTGCAGATAAGCTCGAGCTTAAGCTAGCTTAAGGTCATTCATATCATTAATCATAAAAGTTGTGACACTCTTCGGATTAAAACATTTAATAATAAATATAACAAAATTTTTTGTGATAAAGTATGTAATTGTTTGAAATTATATATTTTTCAATATTAGTTTATCTGACTCTCTATTTTAGTTTAAAATGAATTTAAAATTTATTTTATTATTTTCTGTGTTAATCACTGCTAAAAATGCTGAAACAGAGCTAACTCTAGTCTGTTATTGGGGTGTTTGGAACTCTCCCAGTGTTATAGATCCCAATCTATGCACTCATATTCACTATTCATTCGCAATATTAGATTCGATTAAACTTGAAATGAGATTTGAAACGACTGCAGAGGAAACCATTGTTGTTGAGCTTATTAATGATTTTATATCAACGAATACAAGATTGAAACACATTATAGTTCTGGGAGGTTGGAGTGATAGCAAGGGTGATAAATATTCTCGAATGGTTAGCAGCAACACATCCAGAGCTAATTTTGTTTCAAAGGCAGTAAAATTTCTGACCAGTCGTGGATTTGATGGTCTGGATCTCGATTGGGAATTCCCGGTGTGTTGGCAGACAGACTGTGGCGCCGGACCCGAAGCTGATAAACAAAACTTTGCTTCACTTCTTCAAGTAATTTACAATAAAATAAGTCTAATTCAAATTCTAATTTTTTAAATATTCAGGAACTGAGAACAGCTTTCAATACACAATCACCTATACTTTCATTGTCAGCCGCAGTAAATGACGGTCAATGGTTAGCTGATGTCGCTTATGATTACAGTGTATTAAACAGGTATTAAACTTATATTCTTTAAATTCTATTATTTAAATTTAAACTTAAAGTAAAAGTTACACATTTAAGTAATAGTACAAATTTGTATTAATATCTGTAAAAATAATATATGTAGTTTAATTTAAATGTATTTTATATTACAGGTATTTAGAAATTTTCAGAAATACATTAATGACATTAATTTAAAATAATTAATTTGAAACTGTAAAAATATTTTTCAATTCAATATAATATTCAGTACAAACATGTAAATCAGTATTTATTTAATTTTATAGTTCACTCGATTACGTGAATATAATGACATACGACAACGCGGGTATGTGGGCCGCTAAGACTGGTCATCACTCGGGCTTTAATTGGTCTACGGGTATCATGAATTGGTGGGCAAATAAAATTAATAAATCTAAATTATTAATGGGAGTTCCCTTTTATGGCATATCATTCACACTTCAAGACCCGAACCAACACGGAATTATGGCTCCGATTAATGCCAGCGATATTCAAACTTTTCTAACAATTTGTAAAAATATCAAATATAACAATTGGACTAAAGTGAATGATGTCGATGGTCCGTATGCTTATAAAGGGAGTCAATGGGTCGGTTATGACGACCCCAACCAAATATCGAAGTAAGTCTAGTACTTTATTTATTAAATTTATTTTCTTACAATTGTTTAAAACTTTTATTAAATATAGAAAAGGAGAATGGGTTCGATTGAATGGTTTTGGAGGACTTTTCATTTGGGAGATAAGTCAGGATGACATTAATGGAGAATGTTGTCAGATTAGTAGTCCTATGATTAAAACCGCTAATTCTGCATTATTTCCAAACACGTCAAATCCCTGTGCGCCTAATAATGCATTATTCCAAAACATAGCTGATCCCAATACATATAAGTTTGCAATTTTCATATCGAGTCTAATGCACTTATGGTCAGTACCAATGGGTCAGTTATGACGACCCCAACCAAATATCGAAGTAATACTTCATATCAATTGTTGAATGCTAGACATGCCTTTCCATAGATTTAAAGTACAAATAAAAAGGCTTAACTTTCAATAGCTTTTAGTATTGGAGAGTAGTAGTAGTCAGTAGTACTAGAGATGGAACTGAATTTCGCTAAAGTGAAAACGAAAGCGAAAATCAGTAAAAAACCGATGAAAGTGAAAGAAAACGAAAATAAGGTCTGTGAAAGTGAAACGAAAGTGAAAGTAAATCGCGTGAAAGTGAAATGAAAGTGAAATTACGTCTCACGAAAGTGAAATTTTTCAGTAAACTTTATTTGGAAATTTATTAATAATGTTATGAAAATTACTACTAATAATTGCTTTTACTAAACAAAATATAATCAACATTAACAGTAATAAAATATTACGATTTTAAAACAATTTAAAACCATTGATACGGTTTGAGTGACGTATGAATGATGTAATCTTATGCTCATTAAAAATATTTTGTGAAAGTGAATGAAAGTGAAAATTAGAAAACTTGCCGAAAGTGAAACGAAAGCGAAAATTTTATTTAAAAAATAAACGAAATTGAAAGGAAAGTGAAGTTTCCGAAAGTGAAAGGAAAGTAAAGCTACCGAAAGTGAAAGGAAAGTGAAGCTTCCGAAAGTGAAAGAAAGTGAAAAATATATTTTTGAACTTTTCCATCTCTAATAAAAACCCTTTCAGTAATATATGTAATAAGCATATCTAGCACTCAACGCTTGATTTATTTTTATTTTTTAAAGTATTTAAAATTTTTGCAAATTTGATAAATATAGAAAAGGAGAATTGTTTCGATTGAATGGTTTTGGAGGACTTTTAATTTGGGAGATAAGTCAAGATGACATCAATGGAGAATGTTGTCAGACTAGTAGACCTATGATTAAAACCGCTAATTCTGCATTATTTCAAAACATGTCAGATCCCTAAGCGCCTAATACATTGCTGATCCCAATGCATATAAATTTGCTATTTTCATATTTAGTCTAATGCACTTATGGCATTGTATTAAAATTAGGGTTAATTTATGATTTCCTTTTAAAGAGACCCCCCCTACCGCATTATGCGTGGGCAGAGACCTAGAACCATGCAGTTTGATTACATATATATACAGTTATAGAATATAAACTTGAACTTGGTATGAACTTTTCATATTTCTAGCCTACTCATGAAGATGTTCAAGAATAATTTGAAACCCGAGATTTACCGTTCTGTTAGCATAATTTTTGCTAAACCTATTAGCATAATTTTATGAAATTCCGTTCAAAAGTTATAGAATAGTTACTTAATCAAACTTTAAAGTTGAATAACTTGAAAATTATGTAAGTTATAAAAAAAATTGTTTCATATTCCTCTTTGGGATACTATGTCACAAATGTTTACCAAATTTCGTAAAAATTGGACACAAAAATTTTTCAAACTTGTACCTTCATTTTGAACATGTTCCTGGTGTTGTACCCCTATAAAACCTGACCAAAATAATTCCCTTATTTTTCTTCATTTTGGTCGAAGTTTGCAGTCAGGGGCGGGTCATCTGATTTTTTGAATTTAATTTTTTCTCCATAGACGTAATGTTAAAAAAATGAAGAAAAATGTATTTTTCTCCTCAACCAGAAATGGCTGAGATATAATTTTTTCGGTTTAAGATGTGTCATCATATATGTAATTGCAGTGCACGATCTGTGCCCACACACAATACCTTAAAGGTGTTCTTTTTGTATTGTTTTTTAGGAGAAAAGCCATTCAAATGCGAAACGTGTGGAAAAGGCTTTGCAAATCGCGGAAACTTAACGGCACACACGAAAACACATTCTAATTCTTAACAATAACTTTATTTTTTAATTCAACTCAAAATTTAAAGGTTTTATAAATTTTATTCGAGAAAAGAAATAAGTGATTGAGTGATGTTCGCAAATATTTGAATTATCTGCTGATGAGTTAATGGCAGCCATTTATAGAAAAACAAAGTTTATTTCAAATGACTATCACTGCACTGCCTGATCATTATTACGTTTCTTAAATGCTTACGCTTTTCAGGCAAACTATTTTTGAAAAAATGTCAACATTGGCTCAAATTTAAATGATTTCAAATTGAAAATTAGAAAACTTTGATTCTTTATTTTTAAAATCTTAAGTGATTTATTAGTTCTAAAATTTTAGTATAACTATTGAATAGGCATTTGATATGAGAATTGAATGAATTTTCTTTATGTTTGACTATAAGAAAAGTGATCCAATTGTCATATCTTATGCCTTCAATGAGACCAATCGAACCTTTGAAAAACTAAATTGAAGTGCTATTCTTTTTAAATGAATTATATTTTTAACTAATAATAGAATAGAGATTCAGGTGTTTATAAATTATTCATCAATTTAATGATTAAATAGTAATAGAGGCGCGAATTTCTATTAATTGCTTAGTCGTTATAAAAGATTGAAATAAAAATTGACACCAATTGATATACACTATGCGTGCACTTCAATCCTCTCAGTGACCATTAGACCAATTCATTGAACAAATTTGAAGCCAATCGACTATCAGATAGTGATTCAATGCAAGACAATTAGAAACAAGACATTTAAATTATACGCATCTCATGACTCATCACAATTTTTCAATGAATTCGTCGGAATTTCAGTGAATTCACAAATTTTAGAATTTCTAAAGAATGTGAAAATAAAAATGTAGTCAAAAGAAAAAGCAAACTAATGTTTAACTTAAAAGTGAGAGTTAAGAGTTGATTATTCCCAATTTATGCCTTCAATTGTTTACTATTAGAGTCGGTGCAAAATACATAATATTTTTAGTTTATAGAATTCAAAGTGTAAATGTCTTTTGCACTAAAACTTTAATAATTAGTAATTTAGTAATTATTACTAACATTACTTTAACTATTGATTATTATATCATTCATATTTACTATTATTAACTATATATTATATATATATAAATATATTAATTGTTGCCTAATTCAAGATTTAATATATTTGGAAAACAGCAGAATATTATTATTGTTATATTTGAATGAAACCCAATGATAAATACATAAATACATTAATTCTTTAATTATATGAAAGAAAAAAGTGCCGTAAAAAA
>JAUJYU010001022.1:0-10394 GCA_033995675.1 Nothrus silvestris
CAAGTAGGTAAATCCTGCTATATACTCTAATCTAAAATCCAATCGCTTCTTGTAACTTCGGATGAATCTTTGGGGGGCTATTGTCCAGCTGCCCCCCTTGGGTGCGCCACTGCTCAATTTTATAATATTTCTAGAAATTTGACATTAATTGAATGGAGACATAACTTTTATATATTTAATATAAGAAATAAGACTATTAAAAAATTTTAATTGACACATAGGCTCCTAATTGAATGAATAAGAGTTAAAACTTACTCGTTAACCTAAATGAGATCAAACAACCTTTAGCGTTTTCCAATTCTGTTTGCATTATTATAATGATAATATTATTTAATAATTACATTAATATAGTTTTTTCTTTGTATTCGATACAACTTATATATCATCTTTCATGCAGTAAAATAGTTGTGTATCAGTTTCTTCATATTTATATTATTTACATTAATACATACTCTTCTGCTATTTGAAGCCAATCTCGCAAATGGTTATCCCTTGAAGTAGAAAAGTATAAAAAATATATATAAGTATATAATAATGCAATAACATTAGAAATATAAAAAAAAGGTTTATATAATTTATAAAAACGATTATCTTAATTAATACACATATAAAGTTTTTTTTAAAAATTTTAGTTCAATCTTAATTATTATTAAATATAAAATTAAGTTAAATAAAGTTTATTCAAAACTTTTAACTCAGCCCATAATATAAAAGAGCAAATACATATGCACTACAACTAATTAAAAAGAATTTTGTATAACTTTTAAATATATTTATGCTTAACTTATTTTCATTCTTATGAATTATAATTATCTCTAATTAAATCAAAATAGAAACGTTTATTTTAATTTTACAACTAATTTACAAAAATTTATTTCTTAAAATAACTTAAACATAAAATTAATTTAATATAATAATAAATATACAAATTCAAATAATTTTTCATATTCTTTATACTAATTAAATTTTTGTAAGAATTATAACAATTTTTATCATTTAGAAATATATTAAAAAATTTTCTATAAGCAAATTATTTAACATTGAATTAAAATCCCAAAAACAAGTTTACCCATAGATATAACCTATCTTGATATTGATGTTCATTTAATATATGGTATTTTTCACACTTAAAGGATACATTTGAAATCTTTTGCTCACTTCAAATCACAATATATGTGTTTTTCACATTAAATTTGTATAAATAAAAAAAATGGAATTAAACTTTAAAAATACTGATGTAGAGGAATTTTTATTCTTTTATGTTCTTTTGATCTTTTTTATCTTTACATTAATGTAAGAGAAAATGGTGATCAATATCTGTATCCTTTTATTTTTTATTTACTTCAATAAGTTTTAGCCTAAAAGTGTGATATCGTTGAGTAAACATTTCTATTATACGGAGAGTTTATTTGCATATTTTTGTGATCACAGACTATACAATATGTGAACAGATGCTATGATAAAGTCTAAAATTGTTTTTCGATGTCTCCATCACAATCACAATACTTAAAAATTTTCCTAAAGCACTATTGCATTACTTTTAAGTCTTCTCAATATTATTTAGATGTAAGCTCTTACTTATGAATGAATTGCAGAGAATTGAGAAATGAACTCAAAATATTTTTACCTTTTGGGTGTCTCAGCAGTGAATTATTTGGATTTCAATTTGATAATGTTTTTCCACTTTCTTCAGGGAATAAATTCAGAAATGAATAAGTGATGCAATGCTGCGAATCAAATGTGAATTTAGAGAGTGATTCTCAATGATTTTGTCAACCAATACTTCATTTGCCACTTTCGAAAAACTTTTACTTCTATCAAATAAATTATAATAGATTTAGTCTCTTTCGCATCCTATGGAGAATTTCCCGGTCAGACATCAATTCAGTAAACATTGAGTAGTAATTTATCCAAACAATTCCATTCTTGCTGTCATTCAATTCACTTAATTTATTCATTCGGTATCAATATATTGATTCGGAATAAAATATATTTCGCTTATGCTTAACATTCCTCTATTCAAACAATACAAGTCATGATATAGAAAACTTTTCCTTATAATAAAATATTCATTTATGATATATTCATATATCATATGAATAATAAATAAGAACTTAAGCGTAAATTTATTTTTAAAATTCTATTTTATTTTAAAATCTTGTAATTCAACGTATTTTGGATTTCAAAGTCCGCTTTGTATTCGATTTGTAGGAAATTATTTTTGAAATAAAATTTTTTGTAACTAATATTAAAAGAATATGAGCTAAAAATAATTTGAAATGTAGCACACATGCAATGGTGTAGTGGGACAAGTCTGTCAGGTGTACTGTGCAGAAAGTCATAAATATTAGAAAGTGATATTTTTTCTAAACATAACCATTGCAAACAACTTCTGTCCCTTCAAGAATTCATTGCAAACTTTCATTATTAAAGACATGATTTCTTGGAGTTAAAAATGCTGTCATTCAGGAGAAAACAGTACTAAAAATCAGACATTTCGGGCACAAAAATCATTTTTCTTCAAAAGTAATTTAATTTAGATCTAATTTATTATTTTAACGGTTATTCAAATACTGAATATTTGATTAAATATGTCATTAAATAATAATAAGTTAAAATTTAAATAATAAAGTATTATAAGCTTAGCTAAAACTTTAATACTAACAAAAAGTTTTGATATGAATGCACATAACTTATTAAATTCGTTTTTATTAAAATAATAGAATTATGGATGAAGTAATTTGATTAAAATATTAAATTTTAAAACTATGTAAATTCGTCAAAAACCCATTTACTAATGTATAGGAAAAAAAAGTCAAATAATCTAATCAAAGAGTAAAAAGTAAAAATTGTATTATTTTTCTGATTTGAGCGTTAGAGCGTTCGCCTTTGCACCAAAGTTAATATGATTGAAATGGATGTAATAGATTAAATTTTGTTTATAAATTTAGAATAGAGATTGATTGTAATAATTAAATGAAAATGAGTGAATAGATTATTTGATTACATTTAAATGAATCAAAGTGTTAACCGATTGCAAAGTTAGTCAAACAACGACTTGTATTCTATAGTAAATCAATAAACTAATCGAATCAAAATAAGTTGAGATGGTTTGGAGCGTCAACAAGATTATAGAATGAGGGAAAAGGCAACTCGTTTTGTTAATATTAATTGATTCAATTAGTTTATTGTAGAAGTTCTATTTGGTCCGCCGAGACTTTGTTCCAATTAAGAGATGTTCGGGTCTTCTAAGGCTCTTCTATGACTCTTCTATGGCTCAGCTGTGAAGCGTTGAGTTGTTGTCAATTTTATGAGTGCTAATACATTATACAATACAACACATTATAAGTAATAACGTGTAAATGAATTTTCAGAGCACTCATACTTTTTCAGACCTGAAACTCAATACTTTATCAAAATTTTGATGGCAAAGCTCTGAAAATGTCAGATCCTCTGTAATTTATCTCAAATACAATACTCTTTGCGATTATAGATAAGCTTCAAATAAACTATAAATTTCATGTTTCAATGACTATTCAAAATATCATTTGTAAAATTTTTTGAAGCAGTTATTTCTCAACAACTTATTTGAGTCCGAACTTACAAAACATGCACTTTATGATTGCCAATTCATCTCTTGTACATTTCTGCTCAATATTGTTGCGAATCACGGAATCTAAGATCCATTTCGAATTAGAGCCAACATTCTCAGTGCTAATAGAGAGTCAATCACTTAACCACACTTTAACAAGTTTCATCATCATCTTTCAGATGGCTCATTATTGTCATCCGTGATCATCATTGTTGAGCAATCAGACATTCGCTTTATTAAACAATATTTCTCACTATTCAACAATTCTAATAATTCTCTTTAATTCTCATTACAGTCTTCTTAAATAATTTTAAAAAATTCTAATAAACATAATTGATATTGAATTTGAAGTAATAATAATAATTGAAATAGTAATAATAATATATTATTAAAGTATAATTAAGAACAATTTGAATACTGATAATTATGTAGTTTATAAATAATTAATTTAGTCGGGTTTTAGCTATACTGGTATTACCCATTCTCTGATCCTCACAATTAGTTAAATGATTGCGTAAAGGAATTTGTAAAGAACTTATGCATTGCACGAGTTGTTGCGCTTTCCAGATCACGCACTTTATAACAAAAAAGTCATTTTCTACTTTATATAATTAAAATGTCTTATACTATATATTTATAATTTAGTCATTCTGTCGAAAGTAAGACTCTTTAAGTTATAAATTCATTCGTAATACTTATTAAAAAGCCTGATCTCATATCATTAAATATTAAATAAAAATTCACTTCATTTTTGTTTGCAGTATTTTTTAAATTAGTTCAAATAAACAAACATTTTAAACCTTCAATTAAATATATATATTATGCTAAGAAATTATAGCATTATTGTATAGTTTATCAGTACTGCCACCCGTTTTATTTTTAGTGGGTTTTATCAAAAGCATATTATATTTCAATTAATATTATCGGTACAGAGGTGGCATAAATAGCATGCTCAACTTTCAATATATATCAATTTCATAGGATTTATCTTTTATGATAAAGACTTTATCAAAATTTGAATTTCAAATGAGTTATAAAGTTTTTTTTCTTAATAAAGGATCTGATATTACTTATGATTTCAGTTACAATTCATTTTAAATTCAAATTTTGATAAAGACTTTATCAAAAAAGATTAAGTCTTATCAAATTGATATATATTCAAAGTTGAACATGCTATTTATGTCGCCTCTGTACATTAAATTGTTTTGAATAACTCCTATAGAATCTGAATACTTATTAATACTTTTAGCACTTAATTTATTTCAATAAAAGATTCGCATTTACTAAAAGATCTTTCGACATCAGGATTAACACAACAAAGATTCAAATAAGTCAAAGATCCTTAGGTTTGGTAGACGGGTTTGCATTGATTTTAATACTTAATAGTATCTTTTGCATTCTTCTGACTATCTATTAGAATAGTATTCAAATTACTGACTTATTGCTAATTTGATATAAGGGTTGAAAATAATATATAAAACAGATTTATTCAGTTTTTTTATTAACAGATTGAGAATATTTCTCAATAATCTTTCTTAAAGAGATGAGATTTCTTGTTTAAACTAATAGTTGTTTTTAATAGTGTTGGTAAAATCTATGTAAAATTAGTAAACATTTTCTAAGATTAATCCTTGATAATTAATTTATAGTGGTTAAACAACTAAAAGGGTGGCAGTATTTATAAGTCACTGAAAATTATTCAATACTAGCAGGCCCCCGTTCAAATTGAACGACAAAAATTAATTAAGATAAAATAACAAAATAGACGTGGATCATTTTGAAATAGATATTCTTTATATTTAACACTATTTATCCCATTTTAAACTCATTTGAAATACAATCTTTTTCACAGTAGCGGAACCACTTTGTAAACAAAAGTTCCCATTGTAAAGCATTGTGCAGTAGAAAATTTTTCGGTATCTTGACCGCTGACCACTTTTCGGGAAATTTTTTTAACTTGCATCCCTTGAGGCCATACTTGTTCTAATGACACCAGTCTCAAGTCTGTAGCTCTTGCAGTTTCCGAGTTATGGGGGGGGGGGGACAGACACATTTGAATATTATATATGTAGATTGTATTAAGAATTGGAGTACGTGTTTTTGTGCAGAGGTTCAAGTTTAGTGACATAATAAACCAATATGGAGCGTTTTGTATAACCAATCAAACGATGGTTGTCAAGCGTTATGAACCAAAACAAGTCACTTTTCTTCACCATTTTGTATAACTCCAGAAAGAATTTGGACATAACCATATTAAAATATTTATAAATATTTATTTTGAAATGTTCAATCTAATTCATTGTTTGAATTGTCTTCTTTTCTGTTTTATTAATAAAAACTAAATCTTATAAATAGAAAGTGTAAAATGTAATCATTTCGATCACAATAAAACGCTTAAATCAATTAAATATCAATTGCAAGTCTTGTTAGTATTAATGATTTGGAAAAACAAAAATTATTAGATTTCAGAAATTTTATAAATTTAATAAAACATATAATAATACAATTGAAATAACAATATAATGATCTGAAATAAATCTTAGAAAATAAAAGAAATGACTGAAAATGCAAAGCAATAGCATTTTATAGCATTAAATCTCAAAGATTAGAGTTTTATTTTGCAAAAGAATTGGTTTCTGAAAGAAGATATTATCATTGATTTTAAAATTGTGGAAACTTTTATTTAAAGAATAAAAGACATATTGTGTGTCTCTAAACTATCAGATAATTGAAAATGAAATTCATTTTGACATTACATACAGTGCCGTAGCCAGCTATGGGGCCAGGGGGCCATGGCCCCCCCACAAATTTTTGGCCATTTAAGTGTAGATCTGTAGGAATAAAGCCTAATATAGGCTTATATGGTATAATACAGTAAAATTATGGTTTGGCCCCCTGACCTAAAATCCTGGCTACGGCACTGATTACATACTTCTATTTTTAAACTGTTGAAGCTGTTTTAAGCTGTTCAAAATATAGCATTTTTCTCCCAAAGGTAATAGTTGGGCAAAAATTTCTAATTATCTTTTTAATGGATAACTATTCTTCAAATATTTCACAGTTTCTCAGATGGATGTATAATAGCATTTCTTAATACTATCAGATATTATGCCCACTTCAAGTCTTTTTAAGTATTTCTTCAAAAGGGCTTAAATGCAAACATTTTAATTTCATTAAAACATTGCTCATTTATTTATTTAAAAGGACTTCAATTTAACAATTTTCCAATTTTCATTCATTTTCATTATTAAATCATAATTAATGATTAAATTAAGAAATATTGAAAAATTTATCAAAATTTGCATTTCATAATTCTCTGTCAAAGGAATATAATTATTTCTACTTCTAAAATATAAGCATAAAATTACATTTTCGAAGAATGTTTTATTCAAATATTATATTAACCTAAATCACAAATTATCTTAAAATCTTATAATATTAAATCTTACAATATAGATGACCCCCACCTTATAATTCAGCCATAAGTTCACAATTTTCATTAGATATCTGTAAGATTTTATGCTGTAATAATAATGAAGTGCATAGGCTCAGGCTGAGACTGGGCTAGCCCAGGCTAGCCTAGGCTCCAGGCTCGGGTCGACGGATCTTTACGAGTCTGAGGGTCAGGCTCAGACGATCGAGTCTCGAGCCTGCATTTAAAACATGATATAAAACTGTAATAATACATTTTATTTATCTTAGGTTTCTTATTACAAATATATACAAATCAATGTGTAAAAATAAATACAGTAAATGAATCCCAAATCATGTCTTTCATTTATATCAAAACTATCAAAATCTCAATTAGAATATATTTAATTATTATTTAAAGATACCTTTCAATTAAAACCGATAAATAACTTAAATAATATAAGATATAAATATAATTTGAAATAAGTTTGCGCAGAGTTTATGTTTTTCTATTCAGTTAACAAAACATTTCAATTAAAACATTTTTGGATTCATTTTATAATAATTAAGATTAAATATAGATTTGAATTTTATCTCTCATTTTAATTTCTTTGTACTTCAATTTTTATTTTGATTTGATATAAGAGATTTCAATTATTAAAGCTTTTGAATTGCTTATTATTAGGCATTATTAGGCTCGGGCTAAGCTCATGCTCATGGTTTTCGAGCCTATGCTTATCATTATGTATTAAAATATAATCAGATAATAACATCATTCAATTAGTATTTTAGTTTATTTACTTATAATTATTATTTTATTATTTATACAATTCTTTATTAGTTTAGAATAAAGAATAAATGTAAGAAAATTATAATATGTGTACATTAGAGAAATGATTATCATTATTATGAAAATGAATATTTTTTATGGGCTAAACATTTAAACAGAGAAATCTCTTAACTCTATTGGGGAAGTACTGAACTGTATTCCAGAACTGTATTCCAGAACTGTATTCCAGAACTGTATACCAGAACTGTATTCCAAAACTGAATTCCAACGATTCTTAATAAGGGATTTTATGGAAGAGATGTGATTTTAAACCAATAAATGGGAAGCTTTTGAATGCTGTTGAATGAAATTGAAATGTTGAAAATTTCACAATTTGTCTATGCAAATATTTATTCACCATTTTTTATTTCAAATAGATTTTTGTGATATTATAACTAAAAAGATTTTTAGGACAGACATACAGACAGATAATACTTAAATAACAAGACTTTGTTTGATGAATAAGACTTTGAATTACCAGAAATTGTTTCTTTGCAAAAGTTATCTATTATGTGATGCATTACGGAATGCATAAGTAATCTCAATCTTGAGTTTAATATTTTCTAATTTATTACTAACTCTATTATAATATAATTTATTATTGATATAACAATACAATAAATTAGAGTTAAACTCCACTACTGAAGAATTAGAGTGAATTAATCCTTATTATATAACTTACGATAAGAAAAGGAATGTCAATAAATAGTAGATAATTACATGTAATAATCGCTTTTGAAAAGAAAAGGCTGTCATCTCTTGCTGGTCAGTAATTATATGAGACTAGCATTATCTTAACTGATCATATCTATATTCAAGCCAGTAATGGCCATTTGATATTTATAGTGTGCAATTAATAAAATGACACTCTTATTAATGAAATATTTTCTACCCTTTCGTACAGCCGATTGCAGCTTCCTTTTGGCAAATGCACAAATTGTCGATTACCCCATTGTGTACTGCTCTGAGTCTTTCTGTAAAATTTCTGGCTATAATAGAGCCGAAGTTATGCAGAAAAGCACTCGTTGTAGTTTCATGTATGGGGAGATGACTGACAAGGCAACTATCACTAGGATCGAGCAGTCACTCGACAACCATTCTTTGGAACAGTTCGAGATTCTACTCTACAAAAAAACGCGTAAGTCATTCATATACATTTAAATAATGCGCTATTTGTCCATTCAATCATCATTTCAGTCCGCATGAAATCAATATCAAAAGCTCAGGCCATCAAATCTCCAATACTAAGTCTACTTCTTAATTGTCTTATTAGCTCCAACTTCTATAAGACTGTTACTATATCTCAACCAAAATTACATCAAATAACATCGTAACAACTACTCTAACATTTTAGTTGTTTCGATATATAAATTCATTTCTGAAACAATATTTCAATTATAACAAAGCCGTATTCATCAGGATTTCCTTATTTTCTAATAATAGGGAATCTAAATATGTTTTTCGACATACTATTTATAGAATAAATGGTTTGGTGTTTATTTTTAAAAATACAATTTTCTATGTTTTATCCCGATTCTCATTATACAATTGTTATCCCGATTAGAAGCCAAGTATTCAAATAAATTTTACATTAATTTCGCTAAGTTTCCGAAAATTCTGATTGTTTATTCTCAATGAAAATATTCTTGTTATTCATTCAAGAATATACAGATAAAAAAAAATTCTTTCATAAAGTGATAATTAAATTATTTTAATTAGACATGATATAGTACTTATCTTTTATATCGGTTATTGTTCAGTTTTACCCGTATTTTACTTGTCATCACTATTGACTACATTTTAATCCGATTTTGTTAACTTTGATCACGAATATAAATATTGATAAATATTCATAAATGTTGATTTACTCTCTTATTATTTGGTATAAGTTAGATTAAAATTATTAACAAATTAACATCCTAATTCATGTCAAACATTATTTTGCATTAAATTCTTAATCATCTAAAATTAGTTTAAAAGCTGCCATAATTTATATAGTATTAACTTTATATAAACAAAGATATTGTCTACTTTTTATGATTTTATACTATAATGCAGGGGTTCTCATATGGTGGGCCGCGACCCTTAGATGGGCCGCAGCTCTATTCTGTATCCAAACATATATGTATATAACAAACAGAATCATTTGAATCAAGCAATTTGGTTATAATAAACGGCTTAACCAAAGCTATATTAATATCAATTCAATATAATATTACATATACTTTTATTTGTAAAATATAAATAGATTTGACTTTCAATTTAATAATACTTTAAGACATTATAAAAGCATATTTTTACTGAGGGCAACATTTTTTTGTCTTGCAAGGGGTTCGCGAAAAGAATAGGTGTGAGAACCGCTGCTCTAATGTCCTTTCCTCTGAGCTCAATAGTAATTTTGATGAGACTAATCAATATTATCATAAATTCCAAGTCAAATCAAAATTACTATTGAGTTCAGAGTAAAGGAATAGATCTCTTGTCTGTACAGTGATAGTCATATTCATTGCATATTGCCTGCAACACATCAACAAGTTTATCATTACAATGTTATACATTCAA
>JAUJYU010001023.1:0-10387 GCA_033995675.1 Nothrus silvestris
GTATATATGATAGTATATTTAGATGAGAATTTTATCTCTGATTTTAATTTTTTTATATTCCAATTTTTATTTTGTTTCGATATTAAAGCTTTGAAATTGTTTATTATTCTAAATTTATAAATTGAAAATAGCTATGAAGTTTTGCATGTGATAATATTAAATAGAGGCTCAAGCTTGGCTAAGGCTCAGTGTTTCAGAGCCTAGGTTCAGTCTCAGGCTCGTGATTTTCGAGCCTATGCTCATCATTAGTTTAAACTATTTGTCTTAAACCAAACTAGTTTGAGAGTCGTGTTCTCACATATAGTCAAGTTTATGCAGTAATATAAGACATCCCCACTTTCCTTGCCCTGCCATGCTTATTTAATACAAAATATCTTTTCATTATGTTATATTCTACTTTTTTTTATGTCTTTCCATAAATAATACTCTAAAATAGAGGGTGAAATAACAAAAATATTGCAAAACGCATCCGCTAGCCCTAACATCCGCACCCGCCCGCATCCGCTAAAAATTCTAAAGCGGATATCCGCCAAATATCCGTAAATATCCGCTTTTTAATTTCTTTATTAAAACTCAAATTAAAGATATAGATAATAATTCTCCAAAGCAATACTACCCCAAAATATTATCTATATTACTACTCTGTATTAAACAAATCAAAATTAGATCTTATAAGATAACAATTTGTTAATTTTATTTGGATTTATTTTAGATCTTTTATTAATTAATGTGAAACCAGCGTAATTAAAATTGCGTTCACTCCATTTAGAAGCCAGAATAGCAAATACTCGTTTAGAAATAAACGCCAAAAATTGCAATATGTTTAGTTCCTTTTCAAAAAATTAAAATGTTGTCTCTTGGATTAGGAGTTGTTTTATTACTCATTTATAATTTTGGCAAATATGCAAATAAGTAGACTATTGCAAATAATTATTTTAAAAAAGTTAACAAAACACTCAAATTACAGTCTTATAATTCAAATTTTAGGAAACTTTAGTTATAATTATTAATTAATAACGTTATCTGTAATCTAAAAAACAAATTTTGTTCTAAATAACTAATTCTTAATAAGTTTTATACAGTTTTATAAAACAAATAAGTGGTAATTTCAACACTAATTCTTAGGCGGATAATCCTAAAATTATATGGCTTATCTGGATCCGCCCCCAACCGCCAGCTTTCACAACCGCACCCACATCGCATCCGCAGAGGTTGGCGGATATCCGCCTTTTATCCGATTTCACCTTCTACTTCAATTTGATACCACATCTCACTTGGTACACATTTTTAGGCCAAATTGGAATAAAATATCTTCAAAAATAATCTTTGATAATAAAAACGATATATTTTATTGCATGAATTTCATTTTATATAACTAATAGATATTTTCTCAAATGTTGTGAAAAGATAAATGTTTAAAATCTATGCATATTATTGACGCGAATTTGAATAGAGCCCACTTGAGTTCCAATCATTCTTTATAACTGGTAAGTAATACTGTTAATTAAAATAAAGACGGTCAAGCCGATCTCAAAGCACGCTCCATCATAATACTTATATTACAAGAAAATTTAATATAAAAATATAATATTTTGAATGAATAATTGCAATTTGAAATTGATTTGTTTAGCATTTCGCTAAATAATGACACTTTTTGTTGTTTCTTTTTATTTGCTTAAATGCTTCATAACATGACACAAAAGTCCTAACATAAGCACTCTATCTCTCTCTATCTCTCTCTCCCCTCTTTGAGTTGTTAAAAAGATATTTGTAAAGTACTGTATATAATGAACTAAAACATTTTATGAAAAATGAAAAATTTTACAAAATAAAGCAATTCAAAAAATATATTATTTAAATTGAAATTTTTTTGCCAAAAAATACTGGTAAGTACTTTGGGTTAAGAAAGCAGGAATTTGGAGGAAAACATTACTCCGGTTATAAAGATTGCAACAAAGATCCACTTTAAATATATAAATATTAACAAAAAACTTGGTTCAAGAAAAAAAATACTAAAATTTTAGCCTAATCTAAATTAAGTTATTCAAAATGTCATAAAAATTGTCTGATTACTAAATAAATATTTATAAATTATAATTATGAAAATTGTTAAAATAGCAATTGATTTTATTTTTTGTAAGCGAAAGTGCATTTTTAATGTTCTCATTCTCACTATTCTAACGACTAATAAAATAGTCTTAACTTTTGTTGGATTGTTTGAGGCGAAAGAGTAGGCATTACCAGTTGTGTTTCTATAACACCTCCAAGAGCTTCATTCTTATTAGTTGCAAACTTAGCCTTAACACTGAAAAGTTTGCGTGCATTTCATGTTTCATTCATTCGGCTCTAAGGCTTTTACGAGTTATGTTATAAGAGTATCTGATATTACTATTACTACAACTTTTACACGAGAGGAAAGTTTAAGATAACAATCTTAAACGAAATCTTTAACATCAAAGCTTAATATTAATTTAGATATTTAATAAAAAAAATTAGTTTTTATAAATGTATAGATTTATGAAACATTTTGTTAATTAAGAAGTTATTTAATTTTGAAAATATATTAATAGTTAATTTTTAAATGTTATTTAAATGTTATGAAAATGACGAATAACAATATATTTAAAATTTAAATTCCTTCAGTTTATTGAAATTTATGAAAGTTGAAAAAGTGTTTATTCAATTTGAAAATGTGCATTCAATTAGTTTTATCATTCATTATCTCATTCGTGGTAAGTAATAAACAATTATTCTAATCTATAATGAATGATATAACACTTGCAATTTTTTTTGCTTTTTATATTTGACAGATTAGTAATATTTATTGTATTGAAGACTCTTCACCTTTAATTAATTGTTCATCAAATGATCTCAATTGCATTCAAAATAATGTTTTAAACAATAACCAAACAATACGTGACGACAAAAACAGCTCATTTAGAGGAAATTGTATATCAGGACAAACATACTTCGATTTGAATGTCGGCGAATGCAGAAACTGCTCGACTAAGTGTCCGACTAATGCATACATCCATAAGATGTGTAATGGATCTCACAATACTCAATGTATTTGCAAAACGGGATATTTTATGGCCGTTGATTTGAGTTGTAAACCCTGTTCTCAATGTGAATCTGGTTGGGGTAAGCGTTTTAATCAATTTATAACTTATTGACTTAAGAATGTGTTAATATAAAAACAGAGATAACACAAGAAAAGTGTAAACTTGAAAATATCACATACTTTTGTTATAGCTTTAATATGCAGTACTGTATAAGCAAATGTTCATTTAATTTTAGTTCTAAATATACATTCAATGCTTTTTAGATGTCTTTAAACAAATCGAGGGTATAGTAAACTAAATTCCGACAACAAAAAGAAAATAAAACTTTTTGTCAACTATACACTAATTTCTCTGTTTTATAGTATAGTTAGCACAACAAAAATGACACTAATATGCACTTAATTGTCGCTATTTTATTATTTTAGTATTTGTCTACTATTTGACTACAAAAAAGTTTAAGCAGCAAATTATACATTATATTTAATTAATATATAAGACACTAATGAAAATTTGGTACTAAATTGTATTCCAAGTAATTCATATTTAGTAGAAATATTCAGTTGAGTATTTTTTAGATATAAGCTATTATACAGCTATTATACAGCTATATACCCAATAATAATAAATTTATATTGAATTAGTTCAATAAATAAATCTATTCTGAAAATAAATCACTTATATCTTACTTTAAGCGTTAGAATAATTTTCCTTTTAAGTAATGGCGAGTTAGTGTGAATGCAGTCATAAAACTTTAGAAAGTATAATAAAATTGAACGCATCCAACATTGAAGCGGTTCCTTCAATAAGTATATATCCTGTGTATATATCCCACAACTACAATACTTTTACTATAACTGATATTCTAATGAGTAAAAGTAGTTTTGATATAAAGCGAGAAACATGTATTGCATGCATTTCTATTGCACGGCATCACAAATATTGTAAAATAAACTTTGATTATCTTTGAATTAAGATAATGACAAAAAAATAGTTTTTAAGAGCCATAAAACGAACAATACTTCGACAATAACAACGCTTTGCTATGATATTCATCTTTTGAATTTGTATCAAAGCAAAAAGTCAACAGCTCTCAAAGTAACCCAAATAGATAAGTTGTAGATAAGTTATAGATATCTATTATACAGCATTAGTATAAACTAAATATAAAGTTGAGTTGAGATAATTAAACCATTAGAAATAGTCGGAACCCTTTTTTAAGGATGAAAATGACTCATAAAATCATTGAATCATTGAATCATGAAAAGCCGTCACAAAATAGTAATTAAAAATTCATTTTATGCTCATTTATGCAAATTTTAATTACTGTGTGTCTTAATTACAGGTGTTTGGCGTACCTGTAGGTGGTCTCGCAATACTGTCTGCAGAAAGTGTCCACCGGGGACTTATTCAGGCGTCCAAACGGGAACTTTGGGATGCATTTTATGCACGAAATGTAATTCAAACGAAGGTACTTTCGCATTTACATTATTTTAATATAAAATATCATACTTTAATTAATATTATGGTTAATGTTTTTCTTACTTCAAGAGTTACTTGAAGAATGTTCAGGAGTTCACGACTCAATTTGTATCGGTATGTCTTTGTTTTCTTATAATTTATGTGATTATATTGAAGTACATTAAACTCAAAAACACCGAAAAGATAAGCTTAACTCAAATAATAATAAAGATAATATTAAATAAATTTAGAGTTCTTTATAAATACTGAAGTCAGGAAAAGTGAAATTTACAATAAAGTCAAAATTGAATTGACTCTAAATTTTTGGTGAAGCATAGCTGCAAAGTCTAAATTCAAAAGAAATGCGGTATCTGTAGAGATGAAGAATATTATTATTATTAAGCTTATTATTGAAGAGTCAGAACTGAGTTGTGTTGTGTGCGTTTCGTTACGTTGTTTTGCAGCCTCAGGCGATTTTCGATAAAGCAAAGTCAGTACCGCCACTAAATTACAGACTGTAATTGCAATAGCAATGCAGGTTCAGGTGTAAGAAAAAGCGCAACTATAATAATACTGTAAAACTCAGGCACACACCGACTCAGCTCGACGAAGATCTTCAAAGGTTTGCCTTTTTTTCGTTTAATGCATAGTAAAGTGCTGTATAAAATAGTACAGTAGAAGCTGAGGCGAAGTAATTATAGGTTATAAGTTCATACTTTTCTGTCTGATCCGTACACTCCATACGCCCTGTTTCGCACCTCTACTTCTAAACAGGCGGAGAGAATACTTGAATAAAAAATGTTTAAATTCACAACAGCTAAATATATAGAAAATGCATTGTCGAAGACGAACTTATTTTTAAGCTTTATTATAATCATAGGTATAATCAAACTTTCTCATTTCAACCTTTAGACTATTATTACTGACAATTAAAGTAAAATGAGAGACAGCCGACTCACTGCAACACTTTTTTGCAATTTTAAATGCTTTATTATTTTTCATTCTTAACGTTCCAACAATTAATAAAAACAAGATTCATCAATAAGTCATCAATCTATAGAAGATCTTTAAGAATCACATTTTCTTCTATTAAACTTTTAATTGATTCTTTACTTTCCGCTTTAAGAGTTTTAAAAACTTAAACATTCAAATTTTTATGAGTTCGAAAACTTTTTTAATAGAGTCTAAAGTCTTGTCAATTATTTTCTCTCTATTATAAATTAATTTGGTTAGGAATATATTTTTAATACTGTAGAGAACTAGTCTTTTTTGCACAGATTCGAACTGTTCAGCTTCATTTACACAAAAACTTTCCATTTCAAGTTTCACAAATTTTTATTTCTGAAATTAAAATTGTCTGTAAATCTTTTCATGAGTCTCTCAAACTTGAAATTAGTTTCAGAGGCGTCGCCCACTACTCCAATGAGAAAAGCTTCAATCGTTGACGCGTATAACATAAGTGCTCAATCCTCGGCTCAAATTGTCATCAATTCATTTAATTCAATAACAATTGGTTCAATTCTATTGGTCAGAAATTAGTTGCATGCGTGTAGAGTCAACATATCAATTTTTTAATTCATTTTGGAACGAAATGAAATTTTTATTTCTGAAGCTTGAAATGGAAATTTCTTGTCCAAATGAAGCTTAAATCATATTTTCTGTATTTTATCCGTTAAATAAGTTAAACCAATCACTTTACCACTTTAAATCTTAAATTCACTTTGCTTTTATCATGAATAGACAATATCAAAAGTAATAATGAGCAAATCAGGCTCAGGCTCAGGCTCAGTCTCATGACATAAAACTGTAATAAAATATTACAGGCTCAGGCTCGAGGCTCAGGCTCATGGTTTTTGAGCCAATTAATCAAAAGTTCATTACTAAGGGATAAGTTTTTGCATTATTGCATCTATTATTGGTAGAGCGCGTTATCCCTTAATTAATAAATAGAGACATATTTTGCTTTTTTTTAGAACCATACCCTAATAATATAGTCTCTATTTTGCAAAAATTTTTCCCTTAGTAATGGACTTTTGATACGATTTTTTTTTTCTAAAACATATTCCCATTGATAATATTAATTAAAAATTAAGCCACAACAATACTCTAGGTTTCAGAATTTGAACAAAAGAGCAGAAATCGGCACCTTTGTTTTGTGTCCCGGTTAGGGTCATTCCTTCACAATTATAACATTTCAATAAAAAACATTAACAAACAAAATAGAATAAAATAATAATAAATCTCAATTGAGACAAAGGTAAAGTTTTTATAAAAGACGATCTTATTAATAAACATCGTAAAATCGTAAAATCTTAATCTGATCTTAATAAAAATAGCGCATTTAGCGTTCTAAGAATTGGCTAATCTATAAAAGGTTCAAGCTATAATTAAGGCTTTAAATCCGAAATTTAGTTTATGTTAATAATAGTTGTAATTACTTTAATTAGCCGATTAATTGTCAAATACTTGTAGTTATCTTTTTTTAAAGAGTTTAATATACTTTTACATTAATATATTTTCTTAACTTTAAAAATATTAATCTATTACAGATCGCACATTAAAATTCTCATTAAATGATACCAATGAAGACTATATTTTAAGAAACGAAGGAAATGCACTTCCAATCTATTTTACAATTCTAATTGTCATAATATTAAGTTTGATTACATATGTATTAATTCAATTACGAATTAAGAAAATGATGAAATTGTCGCCCACTATTAGCCCTCAACAAACTTACAAATACCCGACTTATTATTATCATCTCTATAGACCTGATAATAACAATCAAAGACAACAGAATTTTAATCAATTTAAGAAAAATAATATAACATTTTCTCAACTAAACTCTGAAAAGGAAAAAATGAACAACAATTTTATAGGTAATTGACTGAAGGTTTTTATAAATAAAATTCAATAATTTATTTATTAATTGACAGCTAAGAGATATTGCGAATTGAATTCATCGCTTAAACGAGCCTTTGAAATGAATCTCAATCAAAACAATACAGATTCTCAGCAATGGAAAAGTTTAGCCAAAGAATTAGGTAACTATTGGTTCATATTATTTGAATCAAATTTAATATATTTATTAATAGATTTTTAGAAATTAATGAAGAGTGAATTTTTTAAGGTTACTCATGTGCCAGCATTTCGGCCTTTGAATGTTTGGGAAAACAGCGTTCAAATGCCATTCATTACTTTTTGAGTGATTGGAGTAAATACGAAGACGCGACCATCAATTCTCTTCTAAAAGCTTTATTAAGAATTGGAAGAATAGATTGTGCGCTAATAATCGATCCAACCGTTACGTTTAGTCCTTATTAATAACTTATCATTGTTTCAATGCTGTAAATTTGTGTAAATAATTAATAAAATTTATCATAACTTCACAGAGATTTCAATCTTTTGCTGTATATTCAATTCGTGTCTGTCTATACGCTATGTTCACAACCACTAAATCGACTGACGAGTTCTCTTATTTATTAGATTTGAAAATCTGGTAATTGCCAGTAATTGCCAGTAATTGCCAGTAAATCTGGTAATTTATGACAATTTCGAAAATATTTTTAGAATTGACAAATTTCTAAAAATTTTTTTGTTCAAATAGCAGACGATCATACGAAATAATTTTATGTTTTTATGAACTTTTGCCAATCTTTTAATTCTTTAAGTTTATAATAACTTTAATTACCATTAAATGCCAATTTTGAGATTCTATCTGCAAATACAGGGCAGAAACGATGAGAAACGATGAGAATTGAGCTGATCTACTCTATATTGAGGCTTTAAGTATAAATAATAAATTTATAATGTAACAAGAATGCCCATTATTACCTAGCTCATATTGATTTTGCAATTGTTTAAAACAAACATATATTCAATATAAAGTTTCTAAGCCATAATTCAATAATTTGAAAATAAATTATATTAGAAATTATTGAAATTTGCAGTAAATTGCCCCCACTATGGCTCTTTCAATTAAACAATAAATTTTACCCCTTTAGGTCTCTATACTCCTCAATTGAAATAGGAAGTAATTGTTGACTAAAAAGATTCACCATTTCTTTCTATTGAAGGGGGAGGGGGACAAACAGATAGACCAAAACCAAAATTCAAAAGCTCATATTTTTGCTTCGCAATATGAGCTAAAAATTAGTAAGTTAACTGTATTATAGTTTGCTCCAGCGTTGCCAACTTTTCCCAAAACTGTCCGGACTAAAGGTATGATTGTATAATAAATATAATATCCTGTAAAAGCACATTAAATATAAAAATGCTAATTAATGTAATGATTAGCATTACTGTGTCACTTTCGGCTTTTAAAAAGAATGACTAAAAATTTGTTAATTCTAAAACTATCATCGATATTCCTGGTAATTACTAGATTTTTAAACTAAATAAACAGTGTTAACTTGGCTATCAATATATTAATAGTGAAGGTATTGAGTTTTTAATTGATTAGTCGTACACATAATAGCTTTTAAAAATATCGCTAAAAAGATTAGATCAGCTTTTGAATACTTATGTAATTTGATTTAGAACTGGATTATTCCAAAGTGTAATCACACATTTGATGTAATTTTACCTAATTTTGCATCATCTAAAAAACCATTTTAACCACTGTATTAATAATATCTTAATGAGAATCTTTTTAGAAACCACTTACTGTTGACCATTCATCTCATCTCATCTCAGATTCTCAGAGATAGTTTGGATAATTGTTATATTAATATACATTATAAATATATGAATATTGTTTAAACTTTACAATTCATTGAATGCCTGGAAATGGAAAATACTATTTTAAATGATTCTCTTCACTGATTGAAATGCATTAATAGTCAGTTGGATTTCATAAACTTAGGAATAAGAAAATGTTAAATAATAGTCACTTATTTGACTTATTTTATTGATTTTAATATTTATTATCATTTATCTCATTATATACTCTGTATTTCCATTTTTTCGATATAGAAATATTCGCAATGGAATTGAATTAAAATCAGATTACAATAAATTTAAAACATTTTCCGCGCATTTAAAATACAACACAATTATTTTTTATCACAATATTTTTTGTATTTTGTCATTTTTATCATAAATATTTTGTATTTTTATAACTTGTAATAATTAATACGTTTTAATCCTTAAAGCATATCAACGAATCAGTTTTGTAACTTATCTTACATTTTGATCGTTAATATATATTTATAATTATAATAATACAATTTCTGCCATTCATATTATACATATCTATATCTTATAAGATTTTGATGAGAATCCATTTCATGAACAACAATAATGAAACTGATTCTCAACAAAATTCGCCATTTTTCCCGCTTTTCCACAATTAATCTCCAAATAACAATTCAGTGTCCATTCATTTCTGATAACAATAAATGAAATGAATTAATAAATAGATTACTCAAAGAATATATAAGTTATAATTTGTTGGAATCTTAAGAGTAATTTAAATGGTATTTCTCTCCTTCAAATATAACGCATAAATTAGATTATTTAGTTTAATATACATTGGTATACATTGGTATACAACGGGTCTATAAGAAAGGCCTTTAGGAATATTTGTTTAGGAAATGTGATTGTTTTCATTTGTTTTCATTTAACTAAATATGTAATAATTGAGTAATAATTGATTCAATTAATAATGAAATGTTTCAAATGATAGCCTGAAAAGCGGCACAAAAACCAAAAACAACTAACTTTTAACTAACTTTTTCGTGTTTGTTATGAATTGACAATAAAAATGAAAGGCCTTTCATCATTAGGTCCTAATACACAACTTTAATTATCACCAAAACGTGTTATGTTCTGAAACACATTTCGACAACACATGAATTATTAAT
>JAUJYU010001024.1:0-10385 GCA_033995675.1 Nothrus silvestris
ACTATAATTTGGATTAAATGAATATTTATTTTTGAAATTATAATAAATTATAAAATAGAGTACATTTGCATTTAAAGTACATCTAAATAAAAAATATTTGCATTTGTAATAAATGATAGCAATATTTATGAATTATAGCATTAATGCATTGATATAAAGGACATTTCGATACTTTAATTAGATATTTAGCGCATTCAATGATTAATTGTTAAATTAATTGTTAAATTAATTGTTAAATTAATTGTTAAATTAATTGTTAAATTAATTGTTAAATTAATTGTTTCAATTAAATACATATCAAATGACATGAAATGATATGAATATTTATGAGCCCTTTTCGCAAATCAAATATTAAATGTAAATGTAATTGAATTAGTATTAGTAAAGTTAATGAGACTTAATTGACAAAACAAGTGGACCTCTAATTACACAATGACTTACTTCACTTGATTGAGTTGTAAATTATAAATGTAAGAGATTTGCAATAATTAAGCGAATTAAGGATATCATTATCTCATTATTATTACTTAGTTTTATCTTTTGCTTTCAATTATTAGCCAAATTTGAATTATTATTTCCTGAAATATCAATCAAAAGTTTCATTAAAGCATTTTTACAATTTATTTAATAATTTAATTTCTAAATTAATTAAAGCATTAAATAAAAGAAATGAATGAATGAAACATATATTGAAATTTAATCTCAATTCTTAAAATAGTTTTAATTAAGAATAAATTGGATTTAATTAATGTAACATTTTTAAAGTTAGTAAAAATAACAACTATTTTGATGAAGTCGTATAACAGTTATAATAAAGATCTAATACTAAAAATAAGTTTAGTCTCAAAGTATAAAAAATGTGGTTATAATTGTGCCCTTAGGTCCAGATTTAATTCTATTTCAATTTTTTAATTATAATTTAATTTTACAATAATTTAATTGATTATTATTATTAAGAAAGATAAGAAGCGATTTAAAATAAAATCTTTTAATTTTTTAAAGAGAAAATTAATTATCGGTTTTATGTTTTAAAAGTTAAACATTTGATGGTTAGATTGCGTGCAAATATGTGCAAATGTGTACCAAAGTATTAATGATTGTCTATAAGGGTTAATACATATAATATATCGATTGTAGTCTTTGAAAACAAACAGGATTTTTAAGAGGAAATCTTGCACTTCAGTTACTTCACGTCTGCTTTAAGTATAGAAAAGTTTTTGAGTTTTGCCAACAAATTAGCTCTCCTTTTAAGAAATATTCTCTTTCTATACAAACAAAATGATTAATATTTTACTTTTGAACCAATTTTTAAAAGTAAACTAAGACTGTGAATGAGTTGTTTCCAAAAGAGATTTTTATTTTAGTCAGTTTTGAGCCCATTTATTAATAATAACTGTTATTTTAAGATTAGTAAACTTGGTTCAAATCGCTGTTGTCCTCATATGTTTAGATGAAATTGTTAGGTAAGTCAAGAATTGGTGTGTACTGTATTTTTACTGTATATATCTGTATCATTCTCTCTCTCAATTGATTCAATCAATGAACTATTTCTTAAATAATACTAAGTTTAGTTATGCCTTATATAAGACGCCTCAGGCCTCACACCATTAATCTGAAAAGAGCCACAAATCATTACATTGCAAACATTTAATACCTCTTAATTCATACCTCATATCACCTCAAAAAGTCATTTTCTTAACTATTAATTTATAGTATGACATAACAAATGGTGATTCATATAAATCAAAAACGATGAAGACTTTAATTTTGAGCGCATTATATTTTGTTGAAGGCCTGCCCTATGGCTTTCAGGACAAACTTATGCCACTTTTGTTGGCGAGTGAAGGATACACTTTAAGCAAAGTTTCAATGACTAGACTTTTGCTGATTCCATGGCTTTGTAAACCAATGTTTGCACCACTAATAGATCGGGTCAGTTGTCAGTTCTTTTTTGGTTTACTAAACAATAAAAAATAGTTAAAATTAAGTAAATTTAGAAAAAGGAAGAATACAATGCCAAATGTTATTATTGTTTAGACGCTGACTAAGACAGTTTGGGTTATTCTAAGCCTTTGGTTGCTTTCACTCATTTCCTTTATAACTGCATTCATCGACGCGAAAAATTTGGTTTCATTTGCAATAACACTCTTTCTGCTCAATGTATTCTCAGCGACACAAGTATTGTATATAAGTCTCATATAAATATAACTTTATATTAGATATTTATTTATATCCATAAATATCAAGTTTAAACATAACTCAAAATTTAACGATTGCCACAACAATAATAATATAACCCATAAACCAAAATAGGATATATCTGTTGATGCGATTGCAATCAGTGTTTTGAACAGTAATGAGCTCTCAAGTGGAAACGCCGGACAAGTGGTCGGCTATAAGTTGGGGGCTCTATTCGGGAGCAGTGTCTTATTCGGGTTGCATATCATGTATGGTTGGTCTGGACTTTATATAAGTCTTGGGCTAATCTATGGATTGGTTGCACTTATATTTTCGTATGTCTTCCTCACAAACAATTATATAAAAGAAACGAATGGCTTGAGTTCAACTAAAAGACCTCAAAGTTTTCCATTGAGAGCTATTTTCAACACAACCGGAATAAAAGAGGTGTCTCTATTTGTATTGGTTTATAAATTAGGCGAAACCGGAGCTATAACTATATTTCCACTTTATTTAATTGTCAATGGAATCGATAAAAACATAATTGGACTCTGGAATGGCTCGATTGCGATGATTGCTTCTATTATTGGTTCATTGTTTGGCGCAAGACTTCGCACCAATAGGTAATTCATAATAATAGCCGACACACTGTCTGTATTTAATTTGCGAATCAAACCATTTAAATGATAGTTATTTAAAAAGTTGGCATAACTTCATCTTTTTTTATTATAGTTTACCAACTGTTGCCAAAATACGGTTATTACCCTTATTTGTTCAGTTTCTGGTATTGGTGTTTTGGCCAAAAGACAATGCTATTGACAGTATATTATTTTGTTAGTAATAAATGTTTAGAAATTTATTCCATAAATAGCATTCAAATCACATTAACCTCAACTCTAATCTATTTTCAAATTAAGATTTGGGTTTAGTGTCTATAGTGATTCTACAATTTATCGGTGGTTTAATCACAACCCTTACCTTCACAATTATGATGAAATGTACACAATGTTCGCCAAAATCCATGAGAGCAACTCATTATTCAATTTTAGCCACTTTTGAAGTTTTAGGGAAATTAGTATTTGCATCACTGGTTGGTTTAGTTGTTGATACGGTTGGCATCTCAATGACATATTTTGTATTTATTCTATTATCCTATGTCACTGTTCTTATTGTGCCATTACTTCGCTCTTTCTTATAAATCATTACTCTATACAAAAATCATATTTATATCAAATCATAAAATTAATCACATTTTCATATCAGATCTTAGATAAGTGCATAGGATTTAACATTGTTTATCATTACATGTAATTATTTCCATGTCAATCACTTAATCATTTGATAACATGTTTTTATAAATTATGTATTCATTTATTTTTATGTTACCTGTAATTCAATTAATATAAATAATTTATTATAAAATATAATAGTGATTGGTCTCATTTTCAGTTTTTTCTCACTAAATGAGAGAATAAAAAAGAGGGCTTTTTTTATTCAGTTTATGATTCATTCTATTGAGAAAAGCCAGTCTTCTTCTGGTTTATTGACATGAATAAACTTATAGGATCTTTAATACGCTTCTCAATCAAATTTATTAATTATGAGACCTTTAACATCATTCATTGCCTTAAACAATAAAGTGTTGTATATTTAACAAAACTAAATTAAAATAATTTTTGATACCGTGAAAACAAGACATCAAAACTCAATACATAATGTTTTACATATAATAATCTGATGATAACGCAGTAATTTTCTTATCACATCGAATCCAGTTTAAAGGGAAAGAATATCTGATGGCTTTTATACTGTTATAATAATTACAACCATTAACTTAATCGAACCTTGAGATGAAAATCAAAATCATCAATAGTTTGATGACATTCGTTACTAGTTTTTAATCTATAGCATCCACTCTCAAAGTTATTTTTTAAGGTTTGTTAACTTATTGCGAGACAAGATTTCATGACTACTCAAGAAAGCTATCAAATAAGTGATGAAATGTATTGTTTCTTTTTTAGAAATAGCGCTTCTTATTTAGTTTTCATTGCAATCATTCATTTAATATCTGGTGAATTGCAGTATAAAATAAAAGTATGACTAATTAGAACCTCTTTTAAAATAAGAAATAATGTCTTATACAATTAATTAGGCAATTACTGGGACACAAGTGCCAAATAACAGCCACTAAACTACTAATTCCGACTCAAAACCTTTCTTAGAGAATGATTTGTTTGCAGAAAAGAAACTTTGAAACTTCTTTTGCCGGTTTGGGCTTAAAATAGTAACTGTAATAAAGAGCAATAGTCGGGTAATTAAAATTTTCACAACTAACAAGTTTACGAGTTTGGGTTAAAAGTTGTTTAAGTCAGCAAAAAAACACATACGAATCATGTATTCCAAGAAAAGAGAACCGATGACTATGAATATAGAGTATCAGTTCTGCCCACACACTATGTCAGTCATTGCCAGTACTGATAACTTATAATTTAAAAGTATAAAACTTATTAAACATTGAATCTATTAAATAGTCATGTGATCTCTGGTTCATCTGAAGTGCGTTTAACTTGTGTTTAATGCATTGGTTACGACACAAAAAAGAGTACAATTACATACTATTCATGAATAGACTAACACAAAGACTTCTACTTTTTTAAAATACGCCCAAGTTTTTATACGTAAGGGTAAGTTAGCTTTAGGTTTATTAAATTCAATTCAATTCTTTTAATAAGATAGTAGTCTATAGAAACATAAGAAATAGTTAAACAAGTCTTTGCAAACTCATTATTGGCTCATTTTTCACATGATTTCGTAACTAAGATTTGTCACTTTGGCGCAGATCCTGACTGATCCCACTGTCAAATATGAATTACAACGCGGAATTACATTATAAACCAATGTAAACGAGGTCACGATCAAGCGCTGTATATTATGTCCAATGAAGGCCTCAATCGGCGACCAGTCGCGTATCAAATGCAATGAATTTGTTTGCAAAGTTGGATTCATCTAAACAATTACAATAATGCCCTTGAAATTTGGCTTTAAATATATTTTTATATAAATTTAATTATACACTAAAACTAGAAGCTGTATTTAACATGGAATCGAGTGAACATAGGCTTATGGGAGGCCTTATGGTATGCCTTTTTCACTCTCAAGCTTTAAAGTTATTGCCTCAATAGGATGTCGTCTAAAAGTAATCTAATAAAAAAAATAAATATCAATTTATTAATGGGCTATAATAAGTTATTTTAGTAGTTTTCAAAGGGATTTCTATTAAATACAGCCTTGTATTTGACTCTATCGCAAATTGAGCATAAATTGTAACACATTTCAGCGAACATTAATCTTTTTTGACGTGCATTAGTCAGAAACTTATTGTCAATCAGCTACTTATGATTCTATATCTGACTCTAAATAAGCACATTTCTGTATATTTAGTCGTGATTTGTTAGGTTGAAGTTACATAACCAAAGTATACGAAAAGGTTTAGTATAAGCTGAGTCCTTGATTGTAGCTTTTTGCAGGCTTTTTCAGCTTTGGTCGTATATAATATTGTTATTTAGTAAGCCTTCCAAATATTTGAATGATCATTAATTATCAAATTGATGATTATTTTGAGATACTGTTTAGTATATGCATCTATTATAGCATCTGAAATGGCTTCATATCATTCGTATGTCACCAAAAATTAGTTACTAAATAAAAAATTTAATCGAAATAATTATCTAAATGACTGCTTATCAGTAAATTAATGGATTTGATAAATTATTCAACGATTCAGTTTATTTGAATTCCAAAACTTTTTTAATGCGATGAAAGCAAAATAAATTTTTAATGTTTCTAAGTTTTTCAGTCATTCACCAACTTTGAAGACATGACACACTGACTTTCGGAGAGGAGTTAATCTAAATATTTTATTATCGACAAAATGTGTGGGCATTCAATTTTCGAAAGACACACAAAGTGTCTCTTCTCAATGTCAGCAAACATTGCATCTAAATATCAAAGTTAATGTTGGTTTCTATTAGAAATAAACTTTTTTTGCTTGCCTTTTAGTTTGAAACATATAATGATAATCTTTAGTCATTTGCATCCTATTAACCTTTTTGTGTTCAACATTTTAATGTTTTAACAACAAAATAAATTTGAGTGGGCTTTTAATCCTACCCAATAATTGAAGTTAACCCAAACCCAACCCTTTAGGTAAAGTACCTTTTGAGTAAAGAACAGCATAAACGGCTAATATTTTTTTAGAGTTGTTCAACTGCTTATGAGTGGTTTCTGTTGTCAATCATCAAAGGTATACGAAATGCATGTTATAAAATGCCAACTTTTATGAACAATGAAATGGTTTTTCACTCTCATCACACTATTCCTTCATTGAAATAATATATTAGACACAACTTTATTACAATTACAAAATTTTATTAAATGAATAAATAATACACGGAAAAACTCAATCAGTATTTTATTATATGAAAGTTTAAGCCATGAAATTGAATTTTCCATAAAAAAATGTATAATACATTACATTTGTCTTAAATACAGTATTTGAACTGATGGTCATTTTTGATACAGTATTTTCAACAATCATTTTAAATTACATTACAATTTTTCGTATTGTTTAAAATCATGTTAACAAATCTTAATAATTTATAAGTTGATAATGTTTTAGATCAGTTAATATTAATATTTTATGATAACTCAAATATTAGTGTATTTACAATAATATGAAGGAAACAACAATACAAGTAATTTTCGAGAATTAAGAGTACAAAAGCATTTGTAATTATTGTTATAAAATGTTGTTAGAAATTGCTATCAAATTATATGATGGAATTTAATTATTGATAATTCTACTGAATAAGGTTCCAATTAATTTAAATTAGCGTAAATTGTTTAACAAATGAGGTCTGTGTGTAACGTTAGTAAAGCTTAGGTCAAAAGTAAGTTATTTTTCTAACTTTTTCACAATAAAATTAATCAATTATAGGAATTATCAAAATTGATAGCGTTTGCACATAAAAGCAAAAGGTCTTATGTCATATTTTTAATTAAGTCTACTATTACATTTCTATTAAATATCATAATTAGCTGAGTTTTTAATAATATATCATATCACGCTTTCAGGCCTTACTCTATGATCTCAATGATCGTGAGCTCTAATTTGTTTATCTTTCTTTATGACCGATAAAACTTTTATTACTTTTATTAAAGAGTCAATAAAAGATCATTACTTTTTTGTTAAGGAAATTAAAAAAAGCAATCATTCAATTCTTAGTTGAATGTTCACCAAAATTAAAAATCATTGGTTTCTAAATTATTTAATAAATATGGATATATTACAACACTTGAACCAATTAAAATGAGAAATGGATAAGAGATTAACGTTGATTTACACATATTCAGGTCATATTTTGTTTAATAAGTTACCAAATCAACATAAATGCAATCTAATCCCATAAAGTGTCTGAATATTGCTTTTACTTTTATAAATATTTCATAACATGTTATATCGATTAAACTGATGGATAATTAATGTTCTGTTTTGTTTTTTTCTACTGCTATAAAGTTAAAGGTAATCAGTTGTCATGTCTTGTATTAACGATTTAAAGACATATCAATATTTCTTATAACTAGCCTCACTTCAGCCTTTTATTCAGCCATTTATGATATATATAGAACAATATAATAATACTAATAAATATCTGTTAACTGCATCTCATATCGGAACTGATTCACTACTATTGCAATTTGTTTTGCAATTATCTTTAGTTCTTATAATTGAATTGAGTTAAACCTCTTCTCTGAAGTTTAGTTCTCATCATTTCATTGAAACCAATTTGACGTTAAAAACAAATAAATTGATCGAAATTGTAATTTATAAAAAGGTCTAATTATTTGAGATAAAAGGTAAAAACTAATGTTCAATTGATATTTGTTGTTTTATTCGTATTTTACTATTGTTGAAGGAACTAATTGTAGTTAAGACAAGTATGAAGACAATTGTCTTATTCTATTTAATCTTATTATAGGTTTGAAGTATAACTAAAAAACAAGGCTGACTCAGAATTACTACAAGTAATTGCGATTATGAATTACAATTCAATTTTATTATAAATATTTCAAAAGTATGAAAATTTTGAAAGTCATTCATTCTTAACGATGAATAGCTTTTTAGAAAATAAAAAATATAGAAAAAAATTAATAAAAAATGGCAACAATGAGTTCAAATAAATGCATAATTACGTAGGATGATTTTGGTTCCAATCCATAAAATGCTAATAAAATATATACATAGCGTATATGTGATATATACAGGATTTTAGTTGGAAATGATTTATTGAGTTTTATTCACAAATTAATCGATTTAATTAGTCTTTTGAAACTCATGGCTGAAAAAGTTAAGTTTATTGAAATTCCAATAAAATATCCTCAACTAAAGTGAATAACCGAATGTACTCCAGAAGACAAAATTAATCATGTGTTCAGTTAACGACTATAAGGTTTGATTCCCGAATAAACTACAACTTTATTTTGCATTAACTTATACTAAGCTATAGTTAATTCGTTATTTCTGATTATAATTTAGTATAGTTTTAGTGTTCACTAAAGCAAAGTGTAAACAAAGCTAACCACACGTGAAAACAAGGTCTGTCCTAGAAATCACTTCGATTTAATAATTCATGCTTCACAAAAGTTTAACTGCAATATCAATTACAGTTGGACTCCGATTAAGGCAACTGTCATTTTACAGTAGTTACTAAATTAGAGTCCAATTTCAGTATTTGATTTAATTTCTTTTTAAAATAATTAATAGTCCATTTTTAAATTAATATAATTTTTTAATATTTTTAATAATATTTCAAAATTTAGTCTCAAATTAGTTGAATTTATTTGCAATTAGAACTAAATAAACAACTTTTTCAATCCGATTTGTTTCTCAAACAAACTCACATAGAATGCATTGCAATTCACTTATTTGCTAAGTTGATCCATAACTCTCACATTTATCTAAAGATGTATTTTCAGAATAAATGTGCTGTAATCGAGGTCTGACTGGATATGAAAACAATCCAAATAAATTAATTGATAATTATGTAAGATTTTCAATTTATCTATAAGCTTAATTAATAAGTAGGGCTGAGACAAACTTATATACTAGTGTTTTGATAGATTGTGATATTGTCTGCCATATTAATGGATTTTGAAAATTTTGAAAACTTTTCATTGAGAACAACAATCAAATCACGAATGACTTATAAAATTTCCTACTATTATAATTGATCATTTGAAATAACATGAAAATTATTTAAAATTGCTTTGATTACAATGAAAACCAATTACATTAGTATAAAATACTTGACAGCGATTTAAATTTGCGGACAGTGACAGATAGATAAGAAATGGCAACCTTATAGTATACTTTCATTTGTAACACAAAACTGATATAAAATGTAATTACGAAATTTTGTTACAATTATGACTAAAATGCAGTCATAAGTGTTTCATCTAAAATTATGTGACCAAATGTCCACATTGTCTACAAGTAAATGGACAACAGTTGAGAATTTGAAAATACTTGTCAAAAATGCAGTTTCAACAAGTTTAGCTCAAAATGTTGTGCAAATTATGTTTTCAATCAATTCAAATTTATGTTCAAAACTTGGCAAATAAATCAATCGTCAGATTATTTTTAGAACATTTTTTCAAATCAATAGAAATGAATAACTCAATCAATAATCAATTAATTCTTAGATCACATGAACGAACTCTTCCCGGAAGGAAACAAAGCTCTAACTTTTAATTATATTAGAATAAAAGCTGATATTCATTTATAATTGAAATTTTAATTTGAAATAAATTTAACAATCCTTACAATTGTGTTAATAATTATTTATTGAAATCATTATTAAGTCTACAATCGGAGACCTCGAAAACCTCAAGAAAGGAATCTAAACATTATTATCGAAACTCTATTAGTTGTCAATGATATCTCTTGGATCAAGTGATGTGTCAGATCTCCGTTTCAGATATCATACATTTCACTATTTATATGATAGTGAAAGAGATCGGATGAATATCTGGTACATCACAAGTTTGGCATCAGATTTATAAATGTATAGCAAATAAATTTGATGCAAAATCATGAACTAATAATGATTCTCAAACTCTATAAACATAATTTTGCTAATTATTTATAG
>JAUJYU010001025.1:0-10384 GCA_033995675.1 Nothrus silvestris
ATGCCTACACTTTTTCCCCCCTTATGCAAGCGCTTCGCGCTTGCATGGGGGTAAAAAGTGGTATTTATTAATTTTTTTACATTGGATGACCTTGAAGTTAAGGTATATAATGGGCCCTGATTTATAATTAATTTAATAGATAAAAAAATATTTTTATTTTATTTTTTTATCGTTTTTTTAATTTATTTGAACTTATTTACAATTTATTAATCATCTGACAATTCATTTTCTAGTGGATATACAAATTTAATATCTTTGATTAATTCGTCGAACACATCTGCCTTGCGTTGACGCACAGACTTACGCCAGAGGAATTCGCAGAGATTCATTGCCAGGTCTTCCTCTTTATAGCCAGCTTTTTGAAGGTTGTGGCGCATATGCTTCCAACTGCCTTCTATTGTCTGGGTATGGGCTCCGGTTTCTTGATTGACAAACTGATGGTTACTGTGATTAACGGTCTTGTGGACGTAGCCTAATTGACTAAGGCATTTATATGAGGGCCATTCATCTGTGTGGATTTCTGTACCGTGCGCTACGTGTTTTTGAATGAGCGGAATGAGAGCGTCGCGACTACACTTGTTGTCGGGGCAGAATTCTGCTCTAAAGCCGCCGCTTCTCCCCACTATGCTGAGTATCCAATGCCCCTCAACTATTCTACCGCGATTGTATTTTCGCTTGCCAAATTTGGCCTCGCCAATCTCAACTATTTCTCTGGGACCACCTATCTGACCCTCTTCTTCGTACTGCCTATCTAAGGAACACAAGCATACTTCGCGGCAATACGAATACCAATCGGCAACTGTTGCTGAGCTGGTTGTTTTGTCATCAATGGATGACTCTCTAATGGTAAATTCGTACGCGAAATCGGCTGCGAAGGCGTAGCTGAGAAGGATGACTCGTTTGAAACTAAGCTTTACATTTTCAAACCAGCTGTCTTTGGCGTAAGACACCGTGATTTCCACTCTACCGCTAGAGTGTCCAGAAATGCGTTGGCACCTATAACGCCCTAAACCATGATCGGCTTGGAATGACATTTTGCGGCGGCAGTACGGGCACAATTTGTCAATGACTGGTGGAAACAATCCCTGACCAATAAGCCACTACTTAGTCTTAGCTTCGTCGGTGAGTATAGTGGTGGTCAGCTTGTATATATTCATATTTGAAAGCCTAGGATTTAAAGGGATATCATTAGTGATCATACTTAATGATTTACTATATACTAATCTAAACTATACTATATTAATGTTAGTGTATAGAGGGCGGATTAGGAATCCCTACATTTTGCACTCCTATAAGACTGGAGTTACGGAACCGCGTCAATGGCTCCTACTGGGTTTGTACCCAGGTTCACTTGTGATTAGGTATGCCTAATACGACTGGGCCACCCTCGAAAGGGTGAAAGTCTAACAGTTAAAAGTGCTATTAATATCTAAATACTTTTTTAAAAATTTTTAAAATAAAATAAAATTTACCTTCATTAGGGTTCGAACCCATGACCTAAACAGAGCTAGGCACATGACCTTTTGAGGGCGGAGGTTGAGGCAGATACGCGTGAGACCATCCAATAATTGGCTAACAAACTCAGCTCTCGATATTCTACTCTTCAAGAACATCTTCAACAGATCGGGAAGTCATATAGACAAGAACAATGAATTCCACATGAATTATCGCCCGAAAACACAGCCCAACGGTCATTGGTATGCAATTCTTTGGCGACAAGAAAAGAACGGGACCCGTTTATCAACCGCATTGTTACTGGAGATGAGAAATGGGTGCTCTATGTCGACAAAGAGCTGAAGAGACATTGGCTGTCTTCTGGCCAGAGACAGCCAAACCCGGAATTCACTCAAAAAAGGTCATGTTGTGCGTATGGTGGGACATTAAAAAGTGGTTGACTACGAAGTGCTGGAGCCTAATCAGACTATCACTCCAGAGCTCTATTGTGAACAATTGGATCGTCTTAACCAGGCTTTAGTGTCGAAACGTCCAGCTCTGGTCAATAGAAAAGGGGTAATTCTCCAGCACGATAACGCTCGCCCATATACTGCAAGAAAGTCCTTACAGGAGATCCGAGAGTTAGGATAGGAAGTCTTGCCTCACCCCCCATATTCACCAGACATTGCCCCATCCGATTACCACCTCTTCAGATAACACATCAAAATTGCTCTCTCGGGATATTTTGCCTCCAAACCCTCCGAATTTTTTGAGATCGGAATCCGAAAATTTCCTAAAAGGGGACATTGTTGTCGAAAAAGATGGGAATCTTTTAGGCAGAAGATGGAGAGAGATCCGGGTTATATCATTGATTAGAGTTTAATAATTTATTGTAAAATTAAATTTTAAAATAAATCATAAATACGCAAAGAATTTCCGGTTTCCCGCAATATAATAAAAAATTAGTTCATTTCACACAAAAACAAATTTCAAAACTTAAAAGAAAATGAATGTTTAGAAGAAGTTGATGTCAACGAACCGTTAATATCATGTAATGAGGGATAAAATGTTGTCTAAAATTGAATTCAATTTATTTACTCTCAAACAGGTTTGAAGTTAAAACTGAAAAACAGTCCAGAGATAACATTCAAAGAAGTTTAGCTATCGTTGCAATAGTTGTGATTGTCATTACTTTAATAATAAAAGATATAGGCTTATTCAACATATAAATAGAGTTCATAAAAGTCGTTATTGTCGAGAATGTAATCTTGAATTTCTATTGAAAGAGTTCACAAGACATAGATTAGAGTCACATAAATATAGATGCGATTATCCCGACTGTAAATACGAGGCTCAAAATCAAAGTAGTTTAAAAAGACATCAAATATGCCATTCAACTGATCGTAATTATGTGTGCGAATGGCCGGGTTGTGACTGGGCTTTCAAAACAAGTTATCAACTCAGAAAACATAGATTAATACACACTAATCAACGTAAATACAAGTGTGATTGGCCGGAGTGTGGAGAACACTTTCTACGTGTGGATCACTTGAAGTTACATCAGATGAGACACACTGGAACTGAGCCTTATGTCTGTGAATGGCCTGAATGTGAACGACGTTTTCCCGTTAGAGCTCGTTTAGAGTTTCACAAACAGAGCGTTCATTCAATGGGAAACAAATGGTTCTGTGATTTTCCCGATTGTAACCGAGTTTTTAATACAAGAATTTATTTACTCAAACATTCAAACGTTCACTTAAAACATAACAAATAGATTACAAATTGCAATTAAGTTTATTAATTCATATTTAATAAATGTTTTTATATTAATATATCATAGCTTACATAATAATAATATTTATTATTATTTAAAAGTCTTTGCAATACTTTTTATAGAAATAATTCCTAAATATTTGCAGAAATTGTATGATGTCTTGAATAACGTTTTGTTTTATTGATTGTTATGAATAAAGATAAAAAACAATCCAAAAACACATCTTCAGAAGTACATTAAGTCCAAGGAGTCCACAAAAGCCCAATTCCAGCAAAAGAGCAATTTTATATATGGCTGAAAATTTGTGGTAAGCAAAGCTTGTTTGACTAGTTTAATAGTACTCTGTCTTAAAAAGTTTGAGAAACCGCTGCTTTTAAATTTAGTCCATATTTGACATATTAAGACAGAGTTCCACTGACCGCGTCATCCACTAGAGAGAATCTATTAACTCTTGGGGAGGGCAGGAACCCAACTAAAAGCGGGTTCAAATGGTCTGCACTTTGTTGGTATAGTTGTTATTAATTGTCCCCAAAGGAGAACTCCAATTCCGAATAATACGCACCAAAGCCATTGTTCAAAAGTCAACGCCGCCGTACTGAAGGTTAGACCTCCAAACTGGACAACTAATACCTGTTTAGTTAATTCAATTTGAATCACATTTAGTGAACATTTTTGCCAATTACTAAACAATAGACAATACCTGAGTGATTGCAGTGACAAATAGTGTTCCGAAGAATAATAGATTACTGAATAGACCCTCAAAAATATTTCTTTCGCCATGAATTTTACGTGAATTGAATTCGTTAAATATTGTCATAATTGCAAAGGTGTTGAAGATTATTGTGAAGTGTTGTGTTGGAAATGAATCCGGAGTTGCATTCATTCCCGATTCAATGTCAAAAAGTTTATCCCCTTTTTCAATAAATAGTATTAAATAATAAGATTCTCATTTATATTTCAAACAATATTTTGTTTCAAATAATTTAAATAAAAGTTGTATTAATAATACCTTGAAATAGAAGAAAGTAAATGAAAACCAATTGATAAATGGAATGCCATTTGATATTTAGCAACATTCTTCTGGTTATGAGTGGTTCTGTAGGACTATAAGGTTTACGTAACAATTGGGAAGCAGTTGGCGATTCTATAGCGAAGGCTAATGAGGCTAATGTGTCTATAATTAAGTTAACCCACAATATTTGCACAAATGTTAAAGGAGTTTCCTATTGATAATAAAAAGTAGATATTTTATGTATTGAAATAGTCTATGTTGAGAACATCTCTGCTGTTTTATATTGATTATCTTTTCTGAAAGTGTGTTATAGAGTTGTCAGATGAAAGACAAGACACAAATTTGTAATAAACCTTTTGCCAGGGATACAGAAAAAACTACAATAAATACAAATACAAAGGAAGTATAATGAAACTATTTAAAATATTTTTCACACACCACCCCGTTTGTCAGATGACATTATCATGAAGCTGTACTTATTTAGTGGTTATTTTGCTACTTTTAGTCCTTTCCACAATAATCATTTGCTTGAAATATGAGCTAGATTAAAATATACAAATAAAGCCTATTAGCAATATGCGAAATCAGCTAGCTAATATTCCAAGCCAATTATTTCATATACTGGCGAGTTTTTAGGTAAAGTACTCTCTACTAATTTTCAACTGTTCCCCAGTACTCACCCTATTATTTCTGGTATGGATATCCGCTACATAAACTGGGTATCCGCACCAGAAATATTGGAAAGTAGTACGTTGTCTGGTATTAAACACTTTCAGACTATATTATGATTATAAATCAATAACTGTATGTTATATATGAATGAATAAAATTGAAATGAATGGCTAATAAATTGGATACCTCCATATATAAGAAGCTATAAAAGGCAACTAAAACAGCCACCACATTGACAGTGAGTTGCAATTGCAAATATTTAGCGATACTTTCATAGACATTAATTGAAAAAGTGAATACAAGAGTAGCTGCAAAAGGATGAGCTATTGGGACCGCATATAGAAGAACTGTCAAACCCATGTTCACGTATTGAATAAAATACTCTATAAAATAAGATATTGAGAACTTCTTTCCCTTTACGATATATACTTGGATAAAAAATCTTAAGGTTATTATTATTATAGTTAAGACACCGAGTGCAGAGCCTATCCGTCAATTCAAATGTAGATAAATATGTTAAACAAATATAAATTATTATTCAAAGTAATTATCAATAGATAAGCAATAGACCTGCATAAAGCATATAAATGGCTAACTTCATAAGCGTTGCCTTTATTATAGACTTTTGTTGTATAGAATTGGTAGTCTCTATAACTAGTGTTGGATTTGTATGTTCATCACTAGGAATGGGTTCAACTGTTTCGGGTTGAGTACTGGCAGTAGTGGTAGTCTTCATCATATGCCAATTTTCTGGTGCATTCACTTCTCCCACTTCTTCGTCTATAACAATTCAATATAATATTATATTTATATTGAGTACATATTTTCAATCAAATTTTCTCAAAATACGGATAGTTTACGAAACATCCAAACGATTACTTTTGAAAAGACGTGAATTAGAGATATGAAAACAATTTTAATGTTCAATCAAAATATTATACAAATAAAAGCACGCAAATAAATTTAATCGTCATAAGCTCAGCACTCACGATGGAGATTAAATTAAATGCACCCAAGCTCAAGCATATAAAACGGCGCGTATATTTATCTAATAAGCTAGCTTTATCAATTTTAAATGAATACATTATAAAAGAAGTTTTAAAACTTGATGCTTATTTTCAAGCCTTGCTTATTTAAGCATTTATTTTGAAAATATTGCTAATTATGAAAGTTTCGTTTATAAAGATTGATATTTTGAAGTCATCAGAAATAAGAATTACATGAATAATAAGTGAAGACTTCAACAAGAATTAAAGTTGTGATAAAAAGTTGATCGAAACAATTAAATTAAAACATAAACTTACCTAAACGTTGTTGAGTTTGATTTCTATAAGAATAAAATGAAATATGTATTACTCATGATTTATTCGGCAATTTAACTGTTATTAAAATTAGTTACACTTGAGTATTGCGACGCTTTTCGCAAATGAAAATAATTGCGCACAGAATTACAACTTCTACTACAATGCCTAAGAAAGGCCATAAAGGGCCCAATTTATCTAACATAAAAAATACAATTAGTAAATTGTATAACATGTAATCAATTTTTAATACCTTTTACTCTAAGAAGAATAGTATGATTGGTATGAGAGATATCATTGCTTGCTTTGCAAACATAATAGTAACGGTCGGATGGCTCAACTTTATCAATAGTTAAAGTGCTTTTACTCGCATTAAATATTGAAATTTGAATGCGTGGATCTTCTAAACCAATTGAAACTAACACTTTATCAGGGTTTTCGTGTTCGCTTTCATCATATCTAAACCACTCAACTCTCGCATTTCTGGCATAATCTGAAATAACTTCGCATTTCAAGAAAAACTTCTCGCCTTCCACTATATCCGCAGATTTATAATTATTTTTCTGATAGTCTTCGAAAAAATGAAGCCATGGATTCGCTATATTTAGAGAATGGTTTTAAAGCTCATAAATTTTAAAATATTATAAATAGAGAGCGGATAATAAGCATGAAAGAAACTGCTTAATAAGCATGAAATAATTAAGTTAAGCAAGATAAAAGCATGTTTTTTTGCAATTTCTACTTTAATTATTTATTTTTTTATAATTTATTAATAATTTATTAATGAAGACTAACTACGAACAGAAACGATTGCATTAAATTTTCCATCTTTTGTCTTGCATTCATAGTCTCCGATATCACTTAAATTGTTTAAAAATAAAATAAATCTTAATAAATATAGGATTCATTTTTCATATTTTAAGATACTTTCTGTTAGCATTTTGGATGGACAGCCATTGTTTATCTTCAACTATTCTATTTCGGTCTTCAATTGGAAGTGATTCTAATGAAATGTTGTCTTTAGACCTAATATTTAAAAACAATGAACTTTTAATACAAGATTTAACTGCTGTATAATTATCATTAGAGCCGATACATTCTTGTTAAGAACCCAGAGTAAGCATTGGATTAAAGATATTATCATAATATTTGTTTCTTTAATATGTTATCGTTTATTCTGAGATTTATAGTAAACTGAGAAGAAGTGCAACACATAATTGGATTATAAATTTAATAAGCTTTTAGCCCAAGTAAATATTCAGCTCTGGGTTTAAAGAATTTATTTGCTATAACTATAACAAATTCCAACCAATTAAAGCCATCAGAATTTGTAATTTTACTCTCTTCATCACTCAGATAACATCTTATATTCAAAGAATTCTCTTCTCGAAGCAAAACCGGACCATTTGTTTGAATTGCATTCGCTTTAAATAAAACAGAAAATATTTTTATTAATAATTTCAATCATTAGTAATGAATCATTTGATCATAAATGCACATTAAAAATGATGACGAGTATAGCAATGCACTTGCCTTTCCTAACAAATGTATATGTTAACGTTAAAGTGTATAATTCAGTTAATATATATAATAACTAGTTATTATATAGAATAACTGGTGATATCCATTAATTTGTGAAATAAATGAAAAATTATTCTGTTTGACACTTTAGCTAGTTATTTTCAGCATAGTTTCAGCATATTATATAAAATAACTAACAGCAGTCCGTTAATATGTAAAATAAAAACAAACTGAGACTTGAGCTATTTAAATGACTTGAACAACTGATATTTTTGGCAGAAATGTGGTCAATGTCTATAACATTGTTATGCTGGCTATTCTGCAGTAATGTGGCCCCGTCAGACCACGCCCACATTTTGCATACAGGGGTTTTCGAGGGCGAGAAATTCAATAAAAAAGGCTTCATGCACGGATCAATTACGGTTCCCGAGATATTTGCAGCCAAAATCACTAAATCCCATACGTTACGTGGGATAGCGACAACATAAAGAGTATTAAACGATGAAAAATAAATCTAAAAATTTAATATAAATAAATGAATTTTTAAATAAAAATCTCACTAAAATGTATAAAATATATGTTTAAATTAAAGTTTAAGTAAAAATATTTTATAAAATTAAGTTTAAAACGTAAAAATTATTTACCTAAATTGGGAATAATTTTGTCAATACTTCTACACTAACACAATGGTTGGCATACTATGAAATAAATTACTTTTGCCAGGGGCTTCATAAATTTAGAAAACTTACGAAATTTGAGATAAATGCTAATAACTTTTGAACCAAATGTCGGATTGATTTAAATTTTGTCTCAAATTATCAATAACAAAGATGTCTATTGATTTTAAAAATAAAAATGCAAAATTTTCCACGGATAACAATGAAAAAAACTTAAAATTTCCGAATCTCTATTTCCCCTTAAATAAGATTTAAGATAGAATTTATAATATAAATATATTATATATCATATCTATTATATTATATAGAATTTATATAATATAAGAATTTATAAGATAGAAGCGACACCTGCTTTATCGCACGTTAACCAACAATTTTATATAACGCATTAAAGTATTTCATGACCTACAAATTTGGATTTATTATTTACCATTAAAATTTTGACTCTAAATTATCTTTACACAAAATAATTAATCACCAAACATTTGGAATAAAAGAATTTTAAATACAAACATTCATTTTGACTAGAAATTAACAGCATGTATGATATCTATAAACTGACCTCTAACGACTTACATCAAAAATAACATTCCGTCATAGCATTTTACGTCATTTTATTTAGAAGAACTGGATTATAAAGATAGTGATGCTTATGATTTAAATATTATTGATGGGCAGTCCTATATACATAGTTTATTATAGTAATAGTTAAACTCAGGTTATAAAAATTCAAGACACAATGTATTTGAAATGTAAAATTAAAATAAAATGTATGAAATATTAACTATAAGGAGTAAATTATTTAATACAATTAAAATATATAATATATAATATAACATTTACTATAAATTGTTTTTTAGACTATGAACAAGAGAAACAAATTTTAATATCTGTTATAAGTGATATTATTAATGAAACTGATGCTTTTAATAAGTTATTTGTAGCCTTGAGTAATGTAAAAGATGAGGACCAAGTCTATAGTACAGCAAATTGTATAGATAATTTAAATTACGAGCAATTAATATCTAATAAAGAAATAATTAATGCAAATCAATTAATTTGTTTAGATATATTACTTGAAATGAATAATCTTGAAGATAATGAATAATTGTTCCTTCGCCATTATTCTAAAATCTACTATATAAAGGTAATACATGAAAGAATAGTTATTAGTTGTTATCATGTCTTTAAAGAAAGAAGTACTCAAGCCTACTATAAGCAATATATGTAGTAAAGCAAAGGTATCATGCCTATTAGATTTAAATCATATATATCAATGTAATAAACATTTAAATTTTATAAATAAAAGATATAATAAAAAATGATTTGTTGGTTTAATTGTAAAATTGAAATCCACAAATGCAACCGTATTAATGTTTAAGTCCGGTTCTTTGATTTTAATGGGTGTAAAGGATTCTAATTCATTATTTCTTACTTGTGATCATATAGTCCAAGAATTATTATATATAGGATGTAGTAATCCTAGTATTTATGCCTTGAAAATTACTAACATTTGTGGTTCTATGAATCTCAATAAACGTACAGATTTAGAAAGGATTGCTGCTTGTTTTCCAATCTCTTCTAGCTATGAAATTGAAATTTTCCCGGATAAAAGATAACCAGAAATAATATAAAATGGACTGTTCATTGGAATGGTAACATTTTCTCAACGGTTTTAAGTCTATGAAACATATAAATAAAGAATTTAAAAAGATGCAAACATTTTTATTAGATTTTCAAAAATAAATAGTACAAATGTTTATTATATTGATTTTACATTAATATTTACAATTCATTGTTAATTTTTATTATTATATTAGAAAAATAAATTATAATAAATACATGTATTTTATAAGTGTGTTATTTATTACATTTTTCGTATATTATAGGCAGAATTCGCGTCTTGTATATAAATTCGGCTATTGTGCTGTAATGTGACCCCCTCAGACCACGCCCACATTTTGCATACAGGGGTTTTCGAGGGCGAGGAATT
>JAUJYU010001026.1:0-10384 GCA_033995675.1 Nothrus silvestris
TATATAATAATATAAACTTTTTATAAAGACTAAATTATTATTTAGATATAAATAATTTATATTAATTACTTATTTGAATTTATATTAGAGATTGGGTGCCAAATGACAGCACAAGACAGAGATAGGATTATCGCTGGAATGAGATGTGGATCAGCAAAACCAAAATAGAAAAGTGGAAGTTCGAGATTAAGCCAATCCAATAGCATTGGTATCGTCGGAATTATTGAGAAATATAAAAGAGCCAACAATGTTAAGTGTAAACGCCATAAGGAAGAGTCCGAGTCCAGACCCTTTCGAACTTGAATGCTCTCACATTTTTTGCTCAAACAAATCAACTTTATTTATGTTAAGAACAAAATGATTTAAATAATCCATAAATTAAAGATTTTCAATATATAATACCTGAATATTATGAATAAATAAATTGATGAGAAAAGACTGAAATAGCAAATCAAAATGTTATCTTATTTTTAAGTTCTAAGTTAAATGAAGATTGAAACTTACTAAGCTGCTTATGTATGCGATTCCTGCTGTCAATAATAAAACTAAACTAAAGAGTGGAACTTTTTTCAACTTAAATGACTTATTGCTTTTTTCAATTAGGTTTAGCTTAAGCTTTGAATGACTGGTCAGGAATCTGTAGGATTAAAAGCCTTTAGTTTACAGAATTAACATAAGTGAACGCAAAATGTGTTGATTCTTACTTTGATTCCAAAAAAATTAAAGAATGCGATAAAGCCATGAAAGTTGTTGTGATAAATAGGAGAATGAAATATGTGATTGAATAAGCGATTGTGAATAATACTGTATAAAGACTTATGAGTTGAGTATATGTCAATTCAGACAATTCGGACGTCATTGAATTGGATTGAAAATAACTATAAAATGAATAAACAATCAAATTATTAAATTGTATATTATATTGATATAAAAATGTAATGTTTTATACTTTGAGATTAATGTGAAACCAACAGACGATAATATTAGTATTCCATACAAAGAAACAGATATAATATTCTTCATAATAATTATCGACTGTTCGTAACAACATTTTGGTTGAGCAGAAAAAAAATTCTCATTGGAATCATTATTTGAAAGACAGCTATAATTAGTTTCACTTGTATTCAACTGAATGGCCAAAACTGATAATAAAATTGATACTATCATTGGTAATAAAATGATTGCATAATGTCTTAATATTTGACCCATAATTTCGGAAAGAGATGGCTTTAAGTGTAATTTATAACCACAATCGGGATCTAGAATTAAATATAAAGTTGGCTGTGGATTATCACTGATAAATTGGTTTGGTTTAGGAGTGTTGACTTTGAGTGTCATTTGAGCGTTTTGTCCGCGTTTGGGATAAATTAACTTAAATTTGTTTTCTCTATTCCAGGGAATTGTGAAATAAAGATAACCGATATTAGAGGCCGACTGATAACATGTAACTGTTTCTAAACTAATCCAATATGAGTGCCATATCTGTTGCAATCCTATAAGAGTCAAGTTGTAAAACGTGGTCTGTTCACTGACTGCAATGTTAAGTATAGTGACCGGAGAGAAAAGCATTGTTATGCTTTGCATTAGAGTCGGCAATACTATCGTTTTGGTCCTTATTGTTGTGGTAAAGCGGTCTGTGATTATGTTTATTGGTTGAGTCGATGCTGGGATTGTTAGCAATAAATGACTGAATCCCTTATTTATTAAAGAACTCGAAACACTTCTAAACAGTCGGCGCTCCACATCGTTAGGTTCTGATGGCATCAGTTTTACATATGAGTTAAGATTCAAACCCTTATCACTAAATAACAAGAGAAACCATTATTTATCTCAAATATCTGTTAGCTTTCAAATGATGAACATTACCAGAAAGTTTTATTGTTATTTATGGTTACATTGCATGCCATAATCCAATCATAATTATAAATTCCTTCGAACTGTATTACTATACTTTCTCTTTTCATTAGAGGTAACAAAATATAAATCGTTTTTATAACCTGTAAAACCATTAAAAAATTATTTAAAAGATTGTCATTTCATATTATTATCTATAATGCAATTTTGTAATTTCTAAAGTTTTTAAAATTATTCTCCAAATATTGAATAAGAATTAAAAGCTATTTTTAAACTTTTTTTACGAGATTTTTTAGTGAAATCTATTATCAGATTATAGAAAAGTATACATTTTCTCAATAAATCCCAGATTTACTAATTTGCTTAAAAGTTATGTTTCATATTTTGCTTAATTTGATAATAATTATTGGGTATTAAAATATGCTTTTTGTTAATTGACTTATAAAAAAAATTTCTAAAGAAAAACTATTATTTTCAGAAATTTCTAGTCTGTAATTCACAAATTCAAATGATTTATGCACAAAGTCGTCACGAAATATGAAAATAGTTTTGCAAAATACTCGCGGACCACCTGTTGAAAAACTTATTATAGGATTAATTTTGATCTCAACGAAGTTAATCCTTAAAATATTTATCTTCTTTGATTCATTCATTTGATGCATTTTATCAAATCTACAACAAGTGATTAATTCAAAGATATAAAACTGATTCCACAAAATTTGATGAATAAATTGTAAGCTTAGAAATGAGCCGCAACATCACGTGATGTGAAACAATTTTACCAAATATAATAATTTATTTTAATCTAAAATAAGGGAAAGCTTCACTTTATGAAATATAATTATTTTGTTAATCTATGGCTCCCAAAATAGATTAGGCTTAAAATTGCAAAAATGATAAGTGACTTATTTCCCCTTTTTAAAGCTTATTTAAGCACACATTCGGTAAATTTTGCTGCATATTATCCTGGGTTTAATTATGAAATGTATACTTTTATTCACTTCAAAGCTAACCAAAACAGATAAATTTATTTAAAAACCTTTGGTTTAGAAATTCTTATAATTCGTTCTCGATTTTCAGTCAAATCGCCAGCGGATGAAAGCCTTGTATATTCAGTCATAACGAATTTGGGATAACTTTTGCCTAATGTTCTTCCTATTAAATGATATTTAATTATTTTATTACGATATGAATCGTTTTCTACAATTTGAAGAGAGTTTTCATCGATGAGATCGAATAGAAGTCTTGTCAGCTTAAGTACCAATTGTTTGCACCAAACGATGCAGAGGTGATCCGTCGAAACCCACACCTAAATTGATATATAATTAATGGCAGAACAATAAGTGATCAAATAGGGCTCACATCATCGATAGAAGTGGTCACAATACTCAAATCATTGATAGACTCATTTCGCAACTTTGTTAAATCGGAACGAACCAACTTATCATTGAATCCTCCACCAATTGAAATAACATTAATGTGAGATAATTCTTCATTCCTATTTAATCGCCAATAGTTTTCGACTTTATTATAAAATGATGTCATCTTTGAGTCAATCGGAACGACTGGAAGCAAAAATTCAAAGTTAATTGTGAGCATCCCTTTCATAATGAAATCAGTTTCTAAAGTGAAGACCTGGCGATTTGTGAGGCGTCGCCAATGTTATTATGACATCAATGTTTTTGAGATATGGCTTCAATTGAGATAATGTTAACATTGATCTAATTATTAGACCTCCCTTTACAACAAATTAAGATAACATTTAATAAAAGCATTAATACATTATTCACTTTATTACAATTGAGTGACCGATTAATATCAAAGACGCATCTCCTCCTTCTCTCTTATATAAAGTGATTATTTTAATGACGGCTTCTTTAAGAAAGAGCGTCTGTCTCTGCAATTGATGGCTATTGACTGCAGACAATTCCTAAAAGAATAATTGGATTAAGTTTTCATTTCAAATCAAATTAGAGATCATTTAAACCAGTGGTTCTCAAACTGTGGGGCGCGAGATATTGATGATATTGCATTGCTCGCGACGGTAGGCATTAATGGGTTGGGAGGCGTGGGGGGGGGCGTGAGATGCAAAAGTTTGAGAACCACTGATTTAAACCAATAAAACCTCATTAAAATCAATTGTGAAATAATTTAAATGAAAAGAAGTCGAATATCTGTGACTCATTCGAAGCGCGACTGAACCCAAAGATCGCACCTTAAAATGAAACAAAAAGTATATCAAATATGAAGTGATAGTGAGGTAGTTGTGCTACTTGTCTATAACTGCCACCATTGCCCGGAACGAACACAACCGGCACTCCATTCAGTTCTCCAAGCCTTCAATCCATACAAAGACTCAATGAGTGAATCAATAGATTTCAAATTTAAATATAACAATACCTCAAAGTTTCCGCATATTGTCTATTAGGCGAAGACATGCATTTCAAACACAATAATTGAATATAAATGTTAATTAATTAAGTGGTTGTCAGTCATACCCTTCGCCATAAACGTATAGATTATAATTAGGATATTTTTCATTGATTTGATTTCGCAGATGAATTGGCTGTCGTTTGGATTATAGCAATACAGGTATTAATGACTTTCATATACAGTACAGGTATTAATAACTTTCATATACAGCACAGCTATTCATAGACTATACGAATATTATTATAATCTATGAATAATTAACTAAAGCTAAAACATTAGACTTTTCTAATATTACAGACTATTAAATGATATTAAAGATGAATGTTTTGGCTTCAGTTCTAATGCAGTTCTAAATGACAAATGAATTAGTCTTACAATGAATTGTGGAAATTGAAACATAAAAGTCATTTCACACTTATTTTTCTCACTTATTAACGTGTAATCGATTAAACCGATCAAAAATATTATTAAAATAATGAATAAAATTAATATTTTCAATGAAACTATAGAATAAAACAATTTAAAAGACATGTTACAAATATAGGAACCTTAAGACAAACTTTAGTTTTAGTAATTTATAACAGATTCATAATTAGAGTTAAATAATATATAATATAATAATAGTCTATATTAGACTACAGTATATGAATATTATTGGAATTGTGAGAATTTAATCTTTATTCATATGATAGACAGATTTGAGACCTTTTACATTACAAACTTTTATTTGGATGAAATCCACTTTCATTTGTCATTTCAAAATAGCAAAAGAACCGCAATTTTCTACTTATAGTGTTATGTGAGAGAAACTGACAAATGCCTGCATTGGTCTATGGCTTTGTTAATAAGGTTGTCAGCAAAACCTCTTCAATAAATTCATATAACATATGAACATCATATTAACTCAACTTTTAGCTTAACTTATAATAACATACAATCAATGCAAATATTAATATATTTTAATGAATGAATACAAAGTTTAATTACATTTAAAACACAAATTGTATTTAAGTTTATAAGTAATTGTATGCAAATTAGATAATATAAAAATGAAAATATGCTCATCAGATGCTTATTAATTAAGAATAACTTTTTTATTAATTAAGAACAACTTTTCATATATAAAAAATCCTATTTGAAAAGTTTTTCTAAATCATTAGTTTAATATTTGCGAAGTCTTCCGGCAGAGTTGAGTCGAGTCCTTTTCAAAGCCACCATATTATGCATCTTATGTGCTGTCGAGCTATCGACCATACTTTTGATGAAGGGATCAGTTCTTGCCATTTCAGCCATAGGACAATGGGATCGGGTGTGAGCCTCATCTCCTGTGGCTCCACATAATTCACACGTATGACTCCTAAGTATAGGACAAGTAACTTTTGAATTAGTGGCGTCTTTGGTTGTGTGACCCGTATAGACCATCATTGTTTCTCCGTTTCTTTTGCAAAAACCACAAAATAACTTATTTTTAGCCGTAGTTGAAGGCAATCGGCGTTCAAGAGTCGATGGTCTGAACTTATTCGATGAGACACATAAACCATTGGATTGAAATTTATTTTGGAAACCGTTTGTACCCGAAGATGGAAGCGAATAATGGTTGAAGTGAAACATATTGTTATGTTTGCTTTGTTGGATTGCTTCTAACATATGATAATTTGCACAAAAAAATTTAATAAAAAACATTAAGTATTTATTTAATTAATTTATTTAAGAAAAGTTTGTGAGAGCTTACCGTTTATTAGAGTTTGATTATAAGTAAAACTTTGGTTAAAATGAACAGACATTTTATATTATGATTGAAAGACTTGTGAATGTGAATCGATTAAAGACAAACATACAACTGAATCTGCGAGTCTGTGAATCAAACTATTTATGCTTTCATTAATACTTTCTAATCGGATTAATTCACAGACAAGTGTTAAAGTTTGTCTCATAAAAGAGTGGACGGGACAGGGGTTCGAAAGCCAATCGCATCACTTTATGAGTTAGTAAACAAGTCATTCTTTTATTTCCAAATTTCTTGGAAAAGATTTCCAAGAGATTAAAACAAACATTTATTACAATTTTAAATCCTATTAAAAATATCAATTCACATAAAAGCATGCGATTAGAATAGATTTAAATCTATTGGAAAATAAATTAACTATCATTTGTTGTCTTTAATTCATGAAACAGTTATCAAAAAGCAATACAAAAGCTAAGAGGTTTCGAGTTTCCATTTGGTAAATATTTAGCTAAAAATAAACTCTCTGGAAGGTTCTCTGCGATCGGTATTCATATTTCAAAAAATATTTAAGATAAATAATTAATGAAAAAGTTTTACATTTCATGTATTTATTGAAAAACAATGTTACAAATTAACTTATTATCTCAAATATTAATAGATATTCGAATCACTTAATTGTCTCAAATCTTATTATCTGAGAAAATGTTTTCTAATTCATATCTCGAGAGACGGCTAATCCCGAACTAACGACAATCCGACGACTGACAGCTTTGTTTTGAGTGTATAATTATTTCTCTTAATGCTCAAAAAGCAATCTTATGGCAAACTTTTATATTCATAAGAGATGTTAACATTAATAAGTTAGGCGAAAGTTCAGGCGCCGGGTTTACTATAAATGACAGATAGAAACCCAACTTTGAGGATTAGCGAGAGTTTTAATAAGAAAATTTCATTCTATCAAAAAGTTTTCTACACAAATCGAAAGTTATTTATAACATTAGATTTCAAAGTTTTAAGTCTTCAATCAAAAGAGTTATTGAGATTGAGAACCTTTTTTGATAAAATTTGAAATTACTTGAATACAATAGTTTATACTAAATAATTAAATGCACTCCGGCTAGTGGTCAAAGTCCTTTTTTGATCTTATCTGTTGGTTAGAGTCGGAGTTTCGTAATTTTTTAAATATAAGTATTTGGTAATTAATGATTTAATAAATATAATTTGCGATCATTAGTTGAATACCAGAGCTGGCAAAGGGTGGTAGAGCCAGAATACCTAATTATTAGTAATAACTATTTATAAGACATAAACAAAGTGAATCGGTTCCCAAAGGTTTAATGTTTTATAGAATCGACTCATGAGTCATGAAACTCAAATTAAAAGCCATCAGTCGTCAGATTGTCTATACTTCACGATTAGTGGTCTCTCGAGATATGAATGAGAAACATTTTCTCAGATAATTAGCGTTGAGAAGGATATAGGATTCGAATATCTATCAATATTAGAGTTAACTAAATAATGTTTAGATTATTGAAAGCTTAGCCACTCTTTTAATTGATGTCTTAAAATTAAGGCCTATTTTGTTGTGAATTAAAAATCCTATAACATTAATCAATGTGATTGTCTGAATCATAAATATAATCACTTCCACTGATATGTTCAACATTTTGACAATCTATATGAATGTGACTCATCTCATGATTGAATTGAGTTGAGTTAACTTCTGGTAATTTAATTTTATCCCAAACAAAGTCAACAAATGTGACGTATCGTTCCAAACGAGTCAAACGATTAATATGTCGTTCATTGAAAGGAATGAGTTTTTGAATTTTTTGTTTCAAATCTGGCGTTTTTAAGAGTTGTTTAAAAGGAATTTTGTGAAAGACTGCTTTCAAAACACATTGCGATGCGATATAATGTTTACTATTGGTATTCCAAACCAAAGCGTATTCGAGCAAAGCTAATAACTGATCTTCTCGTAAGTCTAATAAAACATTATTTATTTCATCGAATCCATTGGTTTCGATTAAAGTTTCTTTTATAATAGAAAGAGCACGAAAAGGGTGATCCAGTTTTATTGCTAACTTCAAAGCTTTAGACCATTTCTTTTTTTGCATTAAGTTAAGCAAAGTTTGTTCAGACCTCACCTGAACTTCTTGTTTAACAGCAATTTCTTCTTTTTCTTCATTTGTGGTATTCTTCCAAAAGATAATCAAAGAGTCAGATCCGCCACTGATTAAAATGTTTTCATCATTAGACTTAGTCAAAGCCCATATCTTGTCATTGTGTGCATCTATTGTTTTTATAGATTCATTACTTTTAAGGTTCCAAATGTTAATATTTCCATCGCTTGCACTAGAAATCAATTGCATTCCTCTGTCAATAAACATAACTTTGAGGACAGAGCAGTCATGGCCTTGAAATGTTTTGAGACAAGTGTAGTCATTGAGAGCCCATATCTTAATGGTTGCGTCAGCAGAAGAAGTCACTAAGACCTGATCTACAGGTGAGAACTCAAGACACCAAATGCCTTTGCGATGACCTCTTATAACACCTAAAAGATCCAGATTATTGGCGGACCATATTTTGGCGGTTTTGTCCTGAGAGCCGCTCGCGATTAACTGATCGTTTGGAGATATCGCTATAGAATTGATGGTCTTTTCGTGTGCGCGTTGTGTCAACTTTGCCATTAAAGGCACTCCAGAGACCGTTGACTCGCTCTTTGGCAATTGCCATACTTTCAAAGTCGTGTCTTCACTGCCACTCACGAAGAAATTGGTCTGGAAGTGAGGCGTAGAGATGGCTGTGACTGAGTGTGTGTGACCCGAACCGTAATAATAGCAAATTCCCGATGAAAAGCAAGCACTAAACTTCCAAACTCGAACCGTATTATCTTTGGAAGAGCTGATCAAAGTGTAAGCATCGTTAGCAAACGTGTCTAACGACACCACTATATCTGTGTGTCCTTTCAATAAATAACAATTAGATGTCATTATTTCAAATACTTTAATATCAGAACTATTGGTCGCAACTGCGATATGACTCTCGTTTTTCCCCAAAAATTTTATGTCCAAAACATCGTCGTTATTGCCGACGAACTAAAAGGAATATATATTTAGTTTTATTCTTTAATTCAATACTAATTAAACTCAAACCTGTCGGACGAGAGATAAATCTTCTATTTTGTAAAATATTATATTCTTTTCGTATGAAATGACAGCCAATTCAGAAATCTCTTTGCAATAAATGATTTGAGTAATTAATTGACTATTAATTGTTGCGTCGTTTTGTTGATCAGATAATTGTTTGGAAGGTATTAAAGGATTGTTTTGTGTGTGCAATAGATCTCCGCTTTGATAGTTCCAAATCCGAAGAATACCTTTTTCTCCGGCAGTAATAAATATTTTGTCTTTTGAAACGGAATTAATGAATGAAACTTTTTGACTGTCAATAACTTGAATCGATTCTATAGACTATGAATTGAATGCAATTAAATAATAGTAAAATGAAGCTGAACATCATTAATAGTGATATTAACCTCATATATAGGAATACTCCTAACTTTTTGATGAGTGGAAGCATTCCAGACAATCACGAGTTTGTCTCGACTGCCGGTGAGTATGAATTGGCGATCAATAGTGAAGACAATGGCAGTCACTTTACTGCAATGTCCCGATAATTGAGTGACGCGTTCACTAGTGATCAGATTCCAGACGTGAACGCTATAATCATCGGCTGAGCCATAAATTAAATATTTCTCTTCTGAATGGATTGGAGAGAAGACTACAGAACTGAAGACTCCTTTCGCGCCACGAAGATTATGAGTGCAATAATTGCGAACTATTTGCCACACTTTGATTGTGGAATCGGTTCCTGCGGTGGCCACTAATGTGTTAGTCGGGTCGAAGACAATGAGAGCAATGGGTCCTGAATGGATGGACTTCCAGGTGCGGTCCAACCTGTCTTCGGACCAAAACCATTGTCTCAAAAGTCCACTTTCGTGTGCGATCACAACAGTCTTCGAGTCATCGCTTAATCCAAATGTGATGATATTGTCGTCGATCTGTTCTCACAATTGATTCAAATTTATTATTGTCTTAAAAGTGAACCACAAATGCTTACTTCAGACGTGATTTGTTTAACGATCTGACCATTGCTGACGTCAAGTATTTTCAAGACATCAAAACACGGACTAAATATATATTTTGCGTCACGACTTATCTGCGTTTCAATTGATTGTTACAAATAATTATAAATAATTTAAATAATTAAACATTATTTTCCATTATTATTAGCAATAAATCTAATAAATAGTAATAATATAATAATAATAATAATAATAATAAAATTAGTTTCAATTGAGAAATACCT
>JAUJYU010001027.1:0-10383 GCA_033995675.1 Nothrus silvestris
GTAATATTTGTATTTAAGATAGCTTTTAATCAAATAAATACAAATAATATATTAATTATTTATTATAAAATGAATTGAATTTGTTATTGATATAAATGAATGAATTATAATATGAATTGTATTTAGTATTGGAATCGAATGTTTTCGAAAAGAAGTTCAGATAATGTCATACTTTAAGAGTGAAAAGAGTCGGTCCAATAGTGACTCTAACAATGGTTTACTGAATGATATCGTAAACAATTCTCGCAATAACTGCAACACAAATGCGTTTCAATACAACTCGCGATCCTTTCATCCGTCGCGAAGAAGTATCTCTCAAAACGACGATAAGTTCCAGAATAATAGCCATAACTTGTCTCAAAGCAATACTCCAGAGCGCAATCCAAAGACACCCAATGGTTACGAAGGCGTTCCTCTGCAGAAGTCAACCATCGGATCGACAGTTCAGTCGGATCTGAAGACATTGAGGACTCATATCAGACAATTCGAAAGCGGAGAGAAGAGACAATGGCCTAAATATTTGCACGACTTGACTAAACTCTTTCAAACCAATTCATTTCCCAGAGCTGTCAATGAAAAGCCCGGAAGGTTTGACTTTATATTTAATCACAACTATTGTCTCATTTAAGACTCAATACACTATTCTTGTGATTACGTAATAATCAATTAATCATATTTTTCAATTCATTTCTAATCACAGAATTATAGACGACGTGACGCGTTTGTTGACTCGAATCCTAACCACTAAACTATTTCCTGATATTATTGAAGAAGTAATCAACTGCATGACAGCCTTCTGCTCATCATTGGGTCATCACTGCAGAGAACTATTCAATTGGATGTTTGATTTATACAACTCTTCCATCTCTGACGAGACACGTATTGTTCTTTTGAAATGTTTGGTGAAAATAGTAGAAAATGGGGGAAAAGGTATTAAAGATAATATGACGTCTTTATTGCATAAGCTGAAGGACGCTCTCGAGGAGTCCGAAAACATCGAACTATTACTGACAGTAACAGAAGTGGTTCTAATATCGGCCAAAATATATCCAAACCTACTTCAGCAGCATTTCCGAGATGTGGTCGATATACTGGTCGGTTGGCTCTTAGATTCGACCCAATCGGCTGTTATGATCAAACCATTAGAAGATGCCTTAATATCGTTGAAGGAGTTCTGGCACTACGACATGGAGTTTTCCGTCACTTTATTGGGACAATTCATTGAAGATTTTGATCGTTTTTATCAGGAATTGATGGACGAATCAGGTCTGCAATTGTTTCAGACAAAGAGTCCCACTTCAAGATCGCGTATATCTAATGAGAACCTTTCATCAGATGATAAAATCTTGAAAATGGCGTCTTTGGTTAGAGTCTACATAACTGTTCTCAAAAGTTTAGAAAAATTTAAGTCTCAAGAGTTGACGCCAAACATTACATGGGATTTCTTGAGCGAAGCTTTAAAAACTATAATAAAACGCGTCAACTCAGTGGTGGCTTTGAAGCATTCAGAAGACTTAGTGATCGCAACCAATGAATGCGCTCGTTTGACCATCGAATCGGTTGAATCAGTTTCAGTTGAATCGAAGCAATTGATGAATTTGTTATCTCATGAAATGCTTGAATATCTGGTGACCATTCAAGACACGTTTGAGTTCGCGAGTAATAAATACATTATAACTTCATTAAAACTGATCAAAACAGTGGTCAAAGAAATCAATGTTGAATTGCCGGTAGAGTTCGTCACTAAGATTTTCAACTTTGGCTCTCAATGTCAAAAACTACGATTTCTTCCATCAAATCAAATCCAAATGGCATTGTTTTCATTACATCACACTATTCTTGCGGTTAAGAGTGTGGCCATTCTTGAGGAGACCTATCGCTGCTTATTAGTCGACATTAAGACTGCTTTTGGCGTACTTTTGGGCTCCAAAATGGATCTTCTCTTTGACAATAACATTATCGCTAACTTGGAGTCGACTTATACTGAAGAAGAGGCCATATATGCGGTTCAATCAAGTCTGGTATCATTGGCTGAAATCGCGAACACAAAGCATTCAATTATAGTGACCTTTGCTCTGAAGCCGACATTCATTGATCTAATTTTGCATCATTTGAATCCAACAAATGAAATCCTTTCATCAAAATATAAGACAATTCACTATTCATTGCTATACATCCTATACTCGCACAGCAATAAACACATGCATTTCATATCGAGCAGTGCTCTCATCAATAGTCCTCCCAACACAGCGAATGTTTCCGGCCCTTCCCTTACAACCGGCCCTTCCCTTTCAGGACTATCCTTCAACTCATCAATGATTACTTCTCAAAGCAGTAATCATTTGACAAATATTTTAAATCTGTTGAGTTCTGTTTTTAAGCATAAAGGCTTATCAATTGACACATTACTGCTTTGCATCAAATGGACGCTCGAAATTTTGGAGACCTCTCACTCGCATTTGCATAGTTTCAGTACATCTAAAGAACTCATATCTTTGATCGAAAGTATTGCTGATCTGTCCTTTTCAAGCGATACGCGAGTCTGTATTCTCAGCTGTAAAGTAATTGAATCACTTCTTAAATCGGTTCCCGATATTGTTTTGCCGACAGCTTTCGACAAATACAACAAAGCCTGTCATTTACATATCGGACACATTGATGTCAGCGTTCAAAAGGAATATTTGAATTTATTAGCAATTCTTCCTTCGGTAACAAAGTCTCAAAGCATGGAAACCATTGCGACAACGGATCTGTTCAACAAAAGAGAAGGATTTATATATCCCGAAGAGATTCGAATGGGAATCGTATCACTTATGCAAAGAGACACTTCTTCATTCACGTCTTCATGTTTTCGAGCGATCATAAGCTTTATCTTAGAGGGAGGCCTAACAGGACTGACACAAAGCCATGACTGGCTCTGGCGTTGGTTCCACTGCTGTCTCAGTGTTGACAATCCTATCAAATCATCTCAATTGATGGCCAAATCTATTCAGAATTACTCTAATCAAATCGATATAACACAAGTGTTTGATAGTAATCAAAGTGCTCTAATATTCTGGTCGTGTTGGGAAGTGGTTCAGTACTGCATTGCAAACAAATTGAGAACACCTTTGGGTAAACCTCAGGACACGTTCACTAAAATAGAAGCTGCCATTAAAACACGTGTCGCACAAATTCAAGGCTCGCAAACTGTAATCAATGATTCGCAACAGACGAATGCATTACAAGTAAGAATGCTATTGCTTTTGATGGAAAACATCGAAAAATTAATATACAATGCAATTGACGGCAATTCTTGTCGACTTTATTCGACGCCTAAAAACTCGAAGTCGTTTTTTCGCACAAACAAAGCCACATGTGCTGAATGGATAAATCGTAACCGAAGATCAATTATGTTGATTGCGTTGAAATGTGGAGAACCGGCAACCGTTGCCAGACATGGACAGGAGTTGTTGCGCGAACTCATCAATTCAAAGAAACCTAATTATAATGATATTGAGTTCATCTTATTTTTAATAATCGAAGCTCTTATACAACTTGAAGCCGCAGATGCAGCCATGGGTTACTACATTTGGGCCAAACAGACACTAGGCTTTAAGTTTCTTTGGATCAAAGCTGCAGCTGAAGAAGCGAATTGGCGTTTTGAAAATGCTTTAGAAGAATACGAGTCTATTAGCAAACTTCGGTCTCCGTCACCCTTTCCTGCCATTAATGATGTTCTCACTAATGAAGAAGAGAAGTCGAGCCATCGAACAGACTTTCTCAATAATAGAATCATTGAATGCTATCTAAATCTCGGTCGTTATCACGAAGCGATCGAATGGAGTGAACGAACTGTTACTCTAAAAAATACGCTCTTCAGCTCTAATATTAATTATTCATATTTGGAGTCGATGTCAACTTTTCCAAATCCAAAATCAGACAAATTGTCCGATGTTTGCAATAGCAGTCTATCCTGGGATTTAAACGCTATGTATCACAAAACTCAGTCCAATTTGGTTTCATTATGTATTTCGCAATTCAATGATCCCAAAGAATGCTATGAAAAACAATTTGAAGACTTAATTAATGAAAACATAAATCCAATGATAAATATCCCGATTTGGTGCAGTCCTTCTGTCGAAAATTCATTGATAACTGTTTTGCATCGAAATGCTGTCGGTTTGAAATCAATTTGTAAATTAGATAACAATATAGTAAAAAAGGCTCCAGTTTTCAGTCCCACCACTGGATTCACTTCTTCTAATGCAGGAGTTTTAGTGAACGCTATGACTTGGGCTAACATTTACCAAAACGTTGCCAATAAGTTAACCAATAATAGCATCATTCCATTGACGAATTCAGTCAATGAATTGAATTATATTTCAGCAAAAGTCGCGCGAAAACAGCAAAACCTAAAATTAGCCCAAACTTTACTATTACAATACGCGGCCAACACTTGTCAACTCGAATCAGCTAAAGATGAAATTTTGAATTTTTCACCCAAAGTCAACGATATCTCATCACTCGTAACAATAATTAATGAGGCGTCAAATGTGAACAATGCCTGTGAAAAGTTGGTTAAATTCCAATTGGAAGGCGCGAAACTCATCTACAGTTTCGGTGATTCAAGAGCTGCCATCGATGCTCTTCTTAATTGCACTTCAAATCTTTTGAGCAAATCTATAGATAACAATGGAGTCCAATATATGGAAATCCTGTCGCGCTCTCTCTTAACACTAGTGAAGTACTTGCAGTCAGATTTGAAATATTTCGAACATCTCAACGCTGTCTCACATCCGGCACTGTCACTAATATTCCATCGTTTTGACGGTCACATCGATTGTGAGCAAACATTAGGTCAATCGGAAAGCCTGATCGGGAAACTCTTGCTTTTCAGTGTTGGCAATTATCCAGCATTAGCCAAATCGTGGTATACTTTGGGCGCCTGGAGTTACAGATGGGGTCGAAAGTTGATTGACTTCGAAGAGGACAAACTCGAACATAAGAGCATTTCTAAAGACGACAACGCCTATGCGTTCTATAAGCAATCGGCCACTTGTTATTTCAAGTTTTTGCAAATAAGTAGTCATACGGGTTGTGAAGACGTGAACGCGACTCTCCGACTATTACGACTTATACTAAAACACGCGCCAGAAATGAGAGAAATATTAGAAGAAGGCCTGTCGAAGACTCCGACCGAGCCCTGGAAGAACATTATACTACAGCTCTTCTCACGACTCAATCATCCCGAACATTATGTGCGGCAAAGTATTAGTGATTTGTTGTGTCGCATCGGCAGAGACTCTCCGCATCTGATTGTCTTCCCCGCAGTCGCGGGTTCTCTGACTAACAAAAAAGATGAATATCTTTTAGAAGGCGTTTCTGGAAAGGGCTTTGAAAATGATAACTATGACTTAGACTTTGACGTGGATTCGGTTATTAATGAACAGGAAGAAGAGTCAGCTCTTATGCAGAACTGTTATGCAGCTCTTGTGGAGACATTAAGCCAACAAAATCCGCAACTGATTTCCCAAACGAAAACTTTTGTTCATGAATTGCGTCGAATCACTGTTCTGTGGGATGAGGTCTGGATCGGGACTCTTATGAACCATTTGGGAGAAATGAAAAAACAAGTCTCGAGTTTCGACGCAGAAATGGCTAAAATTAAATTAAATAATCTTCTCAATGAAGAAGAAAAAGAAATGATAATCAGAGAAAAGCATAACATCTTTTTTCGTCGAATTATCTACTTTTTAGAACTGACACAATTGATAACAAGTGAATCGCCTGAAACTCCACACGAAGCCTGGTTTCAGCGAACTTTCAATAAAGCCATTTCTGATACCATTACATGTCTTCAATCGCCTACAGACCCGTCGCAGTCGCAGAAGAATATAATGGCATATCAACAGTTGCTTCAATTGATTCAAAAGAAAGCATTTCTTGTGGCAAACGCTCGTTCACAGCTTGTTATGGATAATATCAGTCCAATTCTTGCCTCTCTTGAGAATACTGTAATACCAATGCCTGGACTTAATGTTCATTCGAGTTCAACCAATAATAACATAACAATACAACGTGTCTGCAGAACTGTCACTACATTACACACTAAGACAAAGCCCAAAAAGATCATATTCTATGGCTCTGACGGCAAACCTCATACTTATCTTTTTAAAGGACACGAAGACTTGCATTTAGACGAGAGAATAATGCAATTCCTTTCGATCGTCAATAAAATGATAGTGAAATACCATCACAACAAACAAGACAAAGTCCATTATAGAGCCAGACATTATTCGGTGACTCCATTAGGAAACAAGTCTGGACTCATTCAATGGGTAGACGGCGGACAAGCGTTATATGGCTTTTACAAGAGATGGATGCTTAATAGGGACACACTTTCGATTAGTAAAATACAGCCAAATGTGTCCAACGCTGCCAACGATGCTGTCTATAAACCGTCTGAAATATTCAGCAAAAAGTTAGCCTCAAAGGGAATCATTGCGTCGAATAGAAGTGAATGGCCGTTAAGAGTATTGGTTCAGGTTTTGCAAGAGTTAATGAAAGAAACTCCTGTCGACTTAATTTCTAAAGAGTTATGGTGTGCTTCCATTAATACTTATGATTATTGGAGGTTAACTCAAACGTTCACTTATTCGAATGCTGTGATGTCTATGATTGGGTACATTATCGGTTTGGGTGACCGCCATTTGGACAACATTTTGCTGGACTTGTCCACTGGGGAAGTGATTCATATCGATTACAACATTTGTTTCGAAAAAGGAAAGACATTGAGAGTTCCTGAAAAGGTTTCGTGTCGTTTGACTCAAAACATTGTCAATGCGTTCGGAATCACAGGAATCGAAGGAACCTTTCGTATGTCATGTGAACACATATTAAGAGTTCTTCGTAAAGGAAAAGAAACTCTTCTCACTTTACTGGAGGCCTTCGTTTACGACCCTTTGATTGATTGGACGCCAGAACATGAAGAGGGATATACGGGTGCCATATATGGCGGCGCAAGGATTACAGAGTTGGCCAAAGAGGGAAAACTCATTTCCAAACATCAAATGGAAAAAGAAAATTCTGAAGCAATTGTCAGATTAAATGAAATGATTAATAATATAGAGAGACTCAATAATTGGCCGAAAATATCTGATGGCTTAGCACTCAATGAGTCTCCGCCACAGATCCAAGAGTTAAACACTAATGAATTGAATGAGAGCGCAATACTTAGCTCTTCAAAGGCTATCAATATGTCGAATACATTTAAGGTGTCGGAAACGGATAAATCCAAAAAGCAGTTACTCAAAAGTTCGTCGTCAGTCAAGCGCAACACTTACGCAACATCTGTTTGGAAGAAAGTCAAGATGAAGGTCACTCTCATTAATCACTTTTGCCAATCAATTGTTGTCAAAGATTATAAGATTGTTTGAATTAATGATTTTATTTGACATTTATTTTACAGTTGGACGGAAGAGATCCCGATCAGAGCAAACGTTTCAGTGTCATTGAACAAGTGAACAATGTATTAAAAGAGGCGATGGATATTGAAAACTTATCACTTATGTACGAGGGATGGACGAGGTTTGTGTCCTTTGTTTTGCAATCGTTTAGAATCTATGATAGCTTTTGTTGATATTATATGAGAGTTTTGTTGATATATGTTTTGATGATATTATATGTTTTGATGATATTATATAAGAGTTTTGATGATATATAAGAGTTTTGATGATATATAAGAGTTTTGATGATATATAAGAGTTTTGATGACATATAAGTTTTGATGATATTATATAACAGTTTTGTTGCTTATGTTTCAGTTGGGTGTGAATGACATCAATAGAACAAAATTGGGTTTAAAAGCAGATATACATCAAAATCAGAAATAAAACTGGTTTAATAAATGATAAAATGACCAAATCTTCACATCTGAAGCCCGTATGTGCTATCAATCAAATAAACTGAATGGTCAACTGAATTGGAAACTGTACTGTTTGGTCAAATTTTAAAATACAAAATAACAAATAAAATTATTAAAATCCATAACAAATTAACGATGAGAGAGATTGAATCTTGCAATGGCTGGCGATCGCTCTCCTCATCGGATAAACTTGTATTCATCGATGAATAGAATGATTCCTAATGAAGCGCAAGTTTTTATTGAAAATTATTATCGTTTTTTATTTATAAGTTTCCCATTATTATTGTCTTAAATAAATGTAAGTTTTGAATAACTGGTCAGCTATCAAAATGTGTATCCTTTATATTAGTGAACACTTCACACAATGCTTATGATTGTAAACCATTTGCTTTGATTAATAAAAAGAATTGCATGAATAAACACGTTTAACATTTATTCACATTTATTCAAATAGCTATTATTTTCCTATATATTCATTTGCAAATATATATATTTTCATCATTTCTATAACCTCTGGTGAGTTCAATAATCTTTTCTATTTGTTTCCAAAACAATCAAATATGAAATACTGTTAACTTTTGGTAAAATGAATTCTATAAATATTAAGTCAACACTTAAAGTCTTTTCAGATAAACTAAACTTTAAACACAAATATTAAACAACTTTTTCCAACTAAGATAAGTCTTCAATTAAGCGCTGATTAAGATTGGGATTTATTTTATAGTAAGGTCTGTCCAGTAATATAGGTTCACCCGTTTTTCGAATAACTTTTGAATTAATGATTCGATTTTGATAAAATTTTCACAAGATAAAGACAAGATAATGTCGTGTTACAGCGTAATAGGTCATTTAATTCTAGCCACTTTTAATGAATTTACTCAAAAACCAAAATTCTGATCAATACGATCGAAAGCTCTCAAAAAATTAGTCGACACATGTATTTTTGTTTTTCTTAAATTATTTGTTTTAGAGCTAGGGCGGTGACAAGTGGAAAATTTATAGTTGTTTTTACTTCATATTTAACAATTTACTTATAGGGGGAATGAAATTATACTCAATTTTTGAAAAAAATTAAAATACACGTGTCGATTAATTTTTTGAGAGCTTTCGATCGTATTGATCAGAATTTTTATATCTATTGTGGTTTATGAGTAAATTCATTAAAAGTGGTTAGAATTAAATGACCTATTGCACTGTAACAGGACATTATCTTGTCTTTATTATGTAAAAATTTTATCAAAATCGAATCATCAATTCAAAAGTTATTCCCAAAAAACGAGATGACGTTAAGTTTCCGGACAGACCTTAGTATAAAGTATATTAATTTTGAATAGAAATTACTTTTAATGGATTAATGATCATACGCTTAAAACAGAATAATAAATGATATAAGCCCAAAAATAAGTGCATTTTAAATTCATTTAATTCTTTCCTTTCTCATTTTAACTTTTTATTATTTTGAATATTGAGTTTCAAACGTATGGCGTTTCACTGCCTCTGCATTCACAGCAACGGCTCATAAGCCTTATAAGCATTTATTCAAATGTATGGTTAGTAATGATCTTTCAGTCAGGAAGAAAATGAAGATTTATTGGTTTATTGAGAAACTGTCCGGAAAGCCAATTGGATTTTATTGCTTTGATTTATTTGGATTTAATAACTATGCATTTTGTAAATACATTTCCATTGTATCTCTCAATTATTTTCTTGTATTAGAATTTATGGCATTTATATGATATAAAAAAGAATTAATCACTAATAAATAGGGTTACTACTTATCAGAGTGAGTCCTCACCATTGCCGTACCCAGGATTTTTGGTCATGGGGTCCAGCATATATTTAGTATGGAGAACCGTATATTAAGTAGAGAACCCCACAGATATACACTTAATTGTCAAAAATTTCTGGGGGATCATGGCCCCTTGGCCCCATAGCTAGTTACGGCACTGGTTCTTATTTAAAAAGTGACTTCTTATTCATATGTTAAAGAATCAATCTTTAAGAATAAATATATTGATAAATGAAATGCTTGCCTAATAAAAACTAATAATAATCTAGTTAATATTAAATTAAAGGCATATTTTTAAATATTTTAAATATTACACCTTATATAAAATATAAATTAAAATAATGTAAATATATTATTGATAATATACTGTAGTTCATTGAGTTTATTATGTAGTTACAGAAAACACATAATTTATGTTTAAATGTGATAATGTAAAATATTTTTTAATCATCGCATCAGCGCCGTACCAGGATTTTTGGTGTGGGGAGGTCAAACTATGCTAATAGTATAAAATCTTTTACAGACCTACACCTAATTAATCAAATATCCCTGAGGAGGTCATGGCCTCCTTGGCCACTACGGCACTGCATCACATGATTGTAACTGTATCAGTGTCCACGTAAAACTGTGACCGTACCGCTGTAAAAAACAGAAATGTTGATAGCGGTCAAATAAATAAACTATATAG
>JAUJYU010001028.1:0-10378 GCA_033995675.1 Nothrus silvestris
TTATATTTACGTACTTATTAGCGGAAATAAGTAAATGTATATTTTACGTCAATAAGGTTTATAAAGTTATTAAATAATTTTATTGTCGACGTGTCTGATTGAAAATTTTATAATTCAAATAAACAATAAATTAACAAAATATGTAATATATATATAAGGATTAAAAATTGTCTAATTCAAACTGAGCTACAGATTGAAAAAATCTTCTGAACACTTGATCGGCATATTAATGAGTCACAAACTTTTTAAAAAACTGATTGGCGAAGAAACTACCGATAATGAAGTTGTATATTATTACCGCTTAAATAAAGATATCTTCGACGTAATTCAAAATTATATGAATTTCAAAGTGTTCGAAATCGCTAATGAAAAGTCTGATAAACAAAATGAAAAATTAACTTTTCAGAATGTAGCTGAAGGAATAGTAAGAGTAGCTGATAATGTAATGAATTATCTTAAAGATAATGTAGAATTGCATGAAAAATATAAATCAGAGCCAACACATCCTGTAGTAGAGATTTATTTGGATCATTTTTTGAAATGGGCTAAAAATGTCTCAATAATTGAATTGTTGGTCACACTATTACCAAATTTTATGTTTATTTTATGTCAAAATGCGAAAAAACATCCAAACTTTAAGCCTAATAAATGGTATGACTTTTATTGGAATGATTGGAATTTCAAGGAAGTAGTAAATATATTCACGAATTTTGTTGATGAGAGAGAAACGGATTTGTCTGAGGAGATGAAGAAGAAATGCATTGCTCTTTACAAGAAAGGCATTGTATTTGAGATCTTATATAGTGATTCTATATTTGATGATTAATTTTAATTTTTATTGTTAATCAATGACATAATATTAAGAAATTCATTAAAAATTTAAAAATGGTTTACAATACAGTTCACTTAAATCAATAGAATTGAGCTATTCACTCAATACAGAGAATATATAAGATGACAGGGATTATAAATGTCTCTTTGGTGATTGAGGAACAACCAAAGAGCGCATACCATCCGCTTATAATTATAACAAAATCTATGTTTACTGCAAAGGTTCGCCTATTAATTGCTAAAAAAGTATGATTTAACTCTTTACTGAATTAAAACGATCATTTATTATATTTAAAAATGATAAAATACAATATATGAATAAAATTATATAAATTGTCTTTAATATTCTTCTTAATGGAATAAAAAGATGTTATTAATGATTACTCAAACTTAAAGTGATAACAATAATAAACAGACTTATTTATAACAATCTCATTAATTGTTCAAAAATATTTTTCTAAGTTTTCTAATTTTCTCAAAAAATGTTTTGATGTGTTCTTCAAAAAAATATAGTCTATAACAGCGGTTTTTAAATTTTTGACTTCAGGGCACACTTCGATCAATTCAAAAATTGTAGGGCACACTTCATCATAAAAATACATTATTTATATAATATTTAATATGAAGTTTTAGCTTAAAACAATGACAAAGTTATCCGGATAAACCTGTAATGCATTTCTGAAAATTTTTGGGGCACAACACCAATTATCTTAGGGTATACCAGTGGGTCCTAAAAGTGAGTTTGGGAAGCGTTGTTCTATAATATGCTACTATTGTTGTATTAGTTTACACAATTAATTGATGTTATAGAAGAGCTGATAGGATTTTTTAATTGTTGACTTTCTCGTCCGTTTTTTAACTCAATTGCAAAGCAAAGCCCGAATTTATATTGATATTTAAAGTCATTACCTGAATACAATCAGTCTTTGATTTGCAATTCAGTCAATTCACGCGCTTTTAATAATAAAAAGCGCCAACAATTAAAAAATCCTATCCGCACTTCCATAAGATCAATTAATTGGAATTGAAATGCATTGTAAAAGATAAAGTTATTTTGTTCATTAATATTGAAGATTAATAAAGAAAATAAGTTAGTTTAAAATTCATTAAAAATTAAAATCAAATAAATAATAAATTTTCTAAGTATTATCAAACATTAAACAATAAATTCAAAAAGCTACAAATTTATTCTATACAATAGTTAAATCTACTCCATCAAAGCCAAGGCTTCTTCATAATTAGGTGGCTCGTCATAACTGGGCGGCGCATCACTACAGGGTGAGGGCTGTAAAACAACATAAGCACCAAAATTATCAGCAATTTCATAATTAGGCAAAGAAGTTAAAGTCTGAGGATTAGTTGTATTCATATTAATTACAGCTTCTTCATTTGAATCGAGAGATTCCATAATACGTAAACTTATTAATCTCTGCGAATGTAAAGAAGTAGAGCGACACTTTACACGTGTTTTACGATAACGTTCATAACGAGATTTATCTGTCTCGTCATCCCCAACTTGTCGTACATGTTAACAACTAATGTAATATGTAAATAATATACCACAAATAATTACCACATATAATAATGGACCATCAGCACTTAAATAATGAAATTCGCCAGTGTCGCCAGATTGTTTTACTTTTGAATAACATCTATTACTATTCTTATCGTAATAATAACCGGCATTACAATCACATCGTCTCGTACTTTGATCGCAATGTGAATTCATATCTCTAATCACGCAATCTTGAGAACGATGGCACGTAATTTGACTCACATTAAAATTTAATCATAAATTTTCATTAATCGATGTAAAACCAATTTTACACAAACATTTGCCAAAATAATTAGATAAAAAATTAATTGATTTATAATTATTTTTCGGAAGTTTTAATGGTTGTTCCAAATTAAATATGAATTTAGGTGTTAGACTTTCATCATCTTTGAGTTCTTTCATATAATTATTATAACAAACGGCATTCGACACTTTATTACATTGAATAGAATGAAAACATTTTTCATTTAACTCTCTATTATTATATAAACTTGTATCACATTTTGTTTTCAAGTTATACATAAACAAACTAATAATCAAAATACAGAATTTTATTCGTTGTATATCGTATTTTTGATAGAAGAACATTTTTATTAAGACACCGAATTCTAATTTACTTATCAATAAATATTATGTAATTATTATTGTAATTATGTAAAATATATATAAAGTATTTTATCATTGAGTATTTTCTTTTAATTATAGTAAAATTCTTGAAATTATGGCACTTCACATATTAACACTTGTTTACCAGAATTGTGACCTTATTTATGCTCTCATTTTTAAGTCTGCGTCAAAACGTATTGCTCTATCTTTTATCTTCTCAGTCATACAATATATTGATTTTTATATGTTTAAGAGATTATAAACTTAAGTTCATAAACAAACTTATTGTTGACATCCGTTTATCCTTAAGAAAAATAAGTTTAAATTTTGACAAAAGTCTATTAAATAATGTTTAATAAAAGTTAATTAATAAGCATTAATATTAATAGTGAATTAGTCTTATGTAATAATAAACAAATCTGAATGAATAGCGTTTCGTTTGGATGTAATGCTAGTAATGATAAAATCCAATTAAGGTTTTTGTGTCCAACAGATGTGCCCAAAGTCAGGTCATTATTTAGTGATTGGTTTCACATTGAACATCCTGACAGTTGGTATGAAGACATCACTTCCAACCCCAAGTTCTTCGCATTGGCCGCAGTTTTACATTTACAAATAGTGGGACTAATTGTGGCCGAAATAAAGCCTCAAATGAAGTGTCACCCCGAAGACCAGGGCTTACTGTCGTCGCACTTACCGAAGATGTCTCGAGTGGTATATATTCTAGCCTTAGGTGTTGTGAAAGAGTTGCGACGCAACGGAATCGCGACTCTATTGCTCGACAAATTGATCAATCCTTTGACTCGAAACCCATCGACCAATGATTGCAAAGCATTGTATTTACACGTCTTGACCACAAACAGAGTCGCCATTCGGTTCTACGAAAAGCGTCAGTTCCGTAAATATAAATATTTGTCTTTCTATTACTATTTCGATAGCATAGCCAACGATTGCTTTTCTTATGTGCTTTATATAAACGGTGGTCGACCGCAAAGCACTTTATTAGACTATTTTTCACCGATTTATGAGTTGATCACAAGAATCAGTCCGGGAAAAAAATGTCGTCTAATGTAAATATACTTGTTTTTCACTCTAATTTAAATTGTGATGATTTTCAACATTTTGTTAAATTAAAAGGAACTAAAATTTTACACTTTAATTGTTAAAGTGTTGTCAATAAAATAAATGAGTTAAAAATATGGTGTCAAGCGTTAAAACCTATATATTATGTTTAACTGAATCCTAATTTATGAATGCAATCAAACCAACAGTGTTTCTTGGATTATAATCATATGTTTCAGAGACAGAACTTAAATAAGGAAATTCGCAGATTTTTTACATTTGCATAACAACTATTAACATCTTTATCGTAATAATAACTGGCGTTACAATTACATCGTCTCGTACTTTGGTTAGGTTAGGTTAGGTTAGGTTAGGTTAGGTTAGGTCGCAATACGAATTCATATCTCTAATCACGCAATCTTGTGAATCATCGCATGTAATTCTTCTCATATTAGTTTTTAAACATAAATTTTCATTAATCGATGTAAAACCAATTTTACACAAACATTTGCCCAAATATTTAGATAAAAAATTAATAGATTTATAATTATTTTTAGGAAGTTTTAATGCTTGTTCCAAATTATATTTGAATTTATGTGTCAGATGTTCGTCATCTTTGAGTTCTTTCATATAATTATTATAACAAACGGCATTCGAGACTTTTTTACATTGAAATGAATGAAAACATTTTTCACTTAGCCTTCTGTTATTATATAAACTTGTGTCGCATTTTGTTTTCATGTCGTACAAAAACAAACTAATAATTAAAACAAAAAATTGTATTCTTCGTATATCGTATTTTTGATAGAAGAACATTTTGATTATTACAAAGAATTCTAATTCACTTATCAATAAATATTATGTAGTTTATTATTATATATAAAAATAGTGATCTTTGTTTATGCTCCTACTTTTAAGTCTGCGTCAAACTTATAGCTCTATCTGTTATCTTCTCAGTCATATAATCTATTGATTTTTTGTTTTTACACTAGAATGTGATCAATTAGAGAAAAATTGTTACAGTTTTAAAATTTATAATGTTAAATGTGATATATAATTTAAAATGATTAAACTTATATAATGAATTAATTCAAGAATTACTTATTCAAATAATATTCAATTATACAATAATTTTTCAAGTTTAATATTTTGTATTATTTTCTATTAATATTTGTTCCACAAGGAATTGGCGCTCGACTAATCGACGCTACGGTATATAGCTGCTTGAAAAATTAGGCCTACGCTTTTTTGGGGGCTAACAGAATAGAACAACCTTTCTAAAATATTTTAAGAAATTAAGTGCATGTACATATTAATGTGTTTCTGAACCATTCGAAATATTTTTAAAAACCTAACACTTTAAGGAAACGATTTTGTATTGCTATTTGAAATCTAATATAACTTAGATATTTTAGCATTTGAATTTTTTAAATCAGGGTCCGTGCCCATAGTACGTATGCAGTTGGAAAGGGTGGATGAGTCGAACAAAAGCGTGCTGACCCTAAATTCTCATAGAAAAATAGCACAAAATAAGTTTTAAATACATACAGAGAGGTTTGGTCTAAAAACCCGAATTTACTGCGTGCGTATTATGTAAACGTGCCCTTATATAAATAGTTTATTTATATTGTTATATTTTAATTTAAGAGCTGGATTACCATTTTAATTTTAAAAGGCGAATTTCATATTAAAATAAAATAGTGCATATTTTAAACTTATTTATAAACAAGATTTAAATTTGATTAATCTACACCTAAATCCACCGAATTGTCTTTTACTTATACCTTCGCACCAATTTGTTGTGCTAGCATTAATAGGGATAATATTTGATAAAGTTATTAATATTGCTTAACAAGTGAATTCTAGGAAGCACGTTTATATAAAGAATTAATTATTATATGTTTACTTTAATTATATATTATACATTGATAAGTTTTTTTTGTTTGTATAATTTGGTTATTTTCTCATGGGTTTAACAATGTCAAATATAGACTATTAAACATATACAGTACAATCTTATTAAATTATCTTAATATTTTAATGATATAAATGTTAATTTCACCTCTTTTTACATGAACATTTATAAAGCATAATTAAAATAATATTTATTAATATAGATGTATATTATTATTAATTAAATCATTAAATAACAGTCTTTAAAGGCGAAGCAAAATGAATAATACAAATTTATAAAAGTTACTATCCTAAATATATCCTTCTAATATTAATTCACTAACAGTCTGTATTTAATTTTTAAATAATAACATTATATATTATATAATTTATTACAATTATTATTAATAAGCATTTAAAAGTTATATTAATAACATCATAACAAATATTCTTTAAAGATATATAAATAATATCTAATATAAAATAATTAATTAATTAAATTAGTATAGAATATTATAATAAAAAAACTAGTTTGCTAAACTTTTCACTTACAAGCTTTAATTATATATTTAACTTGTTTAAATATGTTTTTTAACTTGGCAATTTGTTGGATATATGAGGCCTTATATTTAAGTTTATATTACAAGATAAAACATTAGATAAAGAATAGATATTCAGAATATACTTCAACTTTCATTTAAAATTGTAATTTTTAAAAATATTGTCATAAACAATTAAAAATCTCGATTTTATATTCCTTCAAAAATACTAGTATATAGTCTAATATAAGCTAAATATAATTCATTAGTTTGCATAACTTTAATATAAATGCATTGTAAAAAATAAAATTTTATATCTCATTAATATTGAAAATAAATTTAGTTTAAAATTGATTATTATATTTAAATAAAATAATTATAAAACTTTTACGCCCTATTAAGCATTAAACAGCAAATATAAAACTCATAATTTACTCTATGCAAGAGTTAATGAAAAAATAATCTATTTCTTTAAAGATAAGGCTTCTTCATAATTAGGCGGCTCGTCATAACTGGGCGGCAAATCACTACATGGTGTCACCTGTAAATCAACATAAGCACCAAAATTATCATTAAATTCATATTGAGATAAAGGAGATAAACTTTGAGGGGGAGTCGTATTAATATTAATTATAGCTTCATTTGAATCGAGAGATTCCATTATTCGTAAATTTATTAATCTCTGTGAAGCTAAAGAAGTAGCACGAATTCTTGTACGTCTTTTAGGACTTGTTTGTGTTCTAAAAGATGACGAATCTCTTATTTGTTTTGAATCTATAAAGGAGAAAAATTTAATACATGTCACCAACATCATGAAAGCAAATGTAAATGAAATAATTATTTTAAAGTTTTTAAGTTTCTGTTCAAATGTTTCTTCGGATGAACTTAAGTAAGGAATTTCTGTTTCAGAAATAATAAGACATTCGCCAGTGTAGTTATTGCTGTCCTTGCATTTTTCCATATCTTGTATAACCCATCTTTGTGTTGGAACATCGTAATAGATCAGGTGCTTACATGTGCAAAATCCAGCTTCATCACATTCCATGTTTTTTGACAAATTAGAACATTTCTGCATTTTGTTTCCGATGTTTTTGAAATTCGGTACAATTATGCAATTCGTTGCTTTGAATAAGAATATTAAAAAATTCTCTTTTCAAACTTAAGTTGTGACGCCATTTTAGGTATGTTCCCATCATTAAACTAAGTCAAAAAGGACTCATTATTTTTCTCTATTTTTAGGCAAAAAATAATTAAAATCTTAATAGCTTGGGGTGGGGTTCGGCTGATTTTTTGAAATTAATTACGCTCCATAGACGTAATGGTAAAAAATTTCACTGAACCTTTTTTATCTCCTTATCTGTTATATCTAGAAATCTGAAATTTTGATATTATATGTAATACTTAGTGGGCTATAGATTGGGGGTTACGAGGGGCTCTGCCGATCCATAATGAGATGTGGGGAGTTATACTTTCAAAGCTTTAGCTCAAACCTATATTGTGGATATCAATAACATGTAAGAAAATAAAAATTAAATCAGGAATTAGTTAAAGCATTTTAAATGAAATTTTTATATATTCACTTAATCTTAAATATTTTTAAATTAGAGACTTAGAATTGTATGAAACAGATGTATGCTTTTAGAGAGATATTTTTTACAATGACTAACTAAATAAAACACGCCTGTGTACTTTTGATATAGTTGGATCTGGCAATTATACTTATGTCATTACTCTCAAAAACAAAGACCCATAAAATGTCATCTTTTATTACGAAAAGATACATATCATTGGTATTAATATTAATATTTTTTTTCTTTACTGAATTAAGTTTCATATGTATTTATGTATCTAAGAATATTATATCACATAATTATACATAATATATTGATATTTCATAAAATTTTACTAATAGTTATTCAGGGATATTTTGGAATCGGAAATATAATATCCGGCTATTTTTCTGGTGTCTTTGTAAAATTTAATTTTTTGAAAATTCAGAAATAAGTCAATCTCCCATAAAATAGTTTTCACATAATAATAAATGTTAGATAATTAGATATAACATTGAAATAAACTTTAAAATCCACTTTATATTTTTCATATTTTTTCAAAAAAAATTATTTTTAAAGATAAATTTACTTTAAATTTATTTTTAGCAAAATATTTTTAGCAAATTTTAGAAAATTTCGTAGGAGTTATACCATTTAGTATATTAAATAGATTAAAAATTAATTATTAAATTTAATATCATATTAACCTTAATATCTATTACTTAAATTTAAAAATTTGTATTAAATAAACATTAAATAATTAATTGGAATAAGGCACATCTTTTAAGTGAATTAAGTCCGTTAGTTGGGTACCGATCCAGGAATGTGGAGTCGGTCGTGTGTATGCACGACACACTCTATAATATATAAATGAATAATTTTGAATACTTTTTCAAACTTGCATTATTTGCTACATTAAATAGATTAGAAAAATATTATTAAATTTCATATCAAATTAATCTTAATATCTATTTTTTCAACTAGAAAATATGTATTAAACAAACATTGAATAAATAATAAGTATAATACCATTATCTTTTAAGTGAGTTAAGCCCTGAAAATAAATATTAAGAGCCTTCATTTGATGATTAAATTTTTTATTTATTTTAAATTTTATATAATATTACATATATTAAGCTGATTGCAAAGAGAATTACATTTGCATTTATATATATATTGTAAAAAACGATAAAAGTGACTTATTAAATCAAGTCTAACAAGTATATTACAATAATTTATCAATCTTTTACACAAGTATTATTAAGTGTAATACTTTCAAAAATTCATTGTAAATTCATAAAAGTTTATTTCTCAAATTTAGTAATAAATTTAATAGCAGGTAAGATCACTTTTGTTAACTTAACTTTATTTTAAATATATTACCAGGAAAGCCGAAGTCAAGCACGCTCCATGATTACATGGTTAAGTAAAATTATATATAATTGTTTAAAGAAATAAGTAGAAATTTAGATTGATTTAAATTTCACTACTTCTTTAATTTTCTTTATCTGTCACTTTTACTTTGTTAAATGCTGACAGACACACAAATGTCATAACAAAAGCACTCTCTCCTAAAAAGTGTGCTAAAAGATTGTTTACATATCTTTCAATATTGACAGACACATAAAAGTCCTAACGTAAGCACTCTTGCCTAAAGAATGTGCTAAAAAGATTGTTCACATCTCTCACAATATCTGACAGGCACATAAAAGTCATAATATAAGGAGAGAACTTAAATGAGTTTGCTATAAATGGATAAAATAAATGCAATTACTAAAAATATTCATAAAACTCTGAATAAAATAAAATGGAGAAAATTTTGCATTTTTATTGGAATAATTTTATTTATATATCAAAACTTCGATTTATTAAATAATTATTGTAAATATGAAACAATAATGCTACATCTGGCTACATCTTGGTCTGATGATTTACCTGTTATTAGCTTTTGCGTAAAAACAAAAATAATAAATAACTTAACGTATTTCAATGCGTATAAAATGGGTCAGGATATTTTTGCTTCTATTATATGTAAAAGATTTTATATATATATTCTGAAGAGATATGTCAAAAATTAAAACCAATTTCATTAAGCTTTATTACTGGATCACAATTATGTTTAACAATATCAAGTGAAATAAATAATAAGCGTTATATTAATAAGCGAGTAGAACGCGATATTTTTTTTATCATAATATTAACAGTGACCTGTAGTTTATTATAGTAGAAAAAAATTGCGTTCTACTCTTGGGCAACACCTTTGAATTTTTTTTAAAAATTCACATTTAATTTTTAAGATGATAAAATTAGTAATTTCGCTGTATATCATAAAAATTAGATGA
>JAUJYU010001029.1:0-10370 GCA_033995675.1 Nothrus silvestris
GTGGGTCTGAATTTAGTCATACTAAGAAGTCTCTAGGACCAGGTCTATTTTTGGCTGTTTTCTGACTTTGTTCTTTAGTAGACTTTAATATTTATTACCAATTAATTCCTTCTTAAGCTTTGATTCTTGAAATTGCATTCTGTTTCCAACCAATACTGAACTCCAGACTTGGTTTCCGCGAAATAATAGAAAATATTTTTCATAATAATTCATAACTCCTGTCATTAAATTGTTTTCTAGACTTTTATCGCAAAACTCTTTACCACCAAATGATTGGTTCAATTTCACGAATAAACACAAACTACAAAATACAACAATTCTTGACATCTTTTGGAAATCTCTTTCAAATACAATTTTATTCAAAAGAAAATTCAATTTATAAATCAATTCTTAGAATGCTTTACAGTTTATTTTCAAAAGATTTAATCAAATCTCGTGTTTATAATTACTTCTATTGTTGTATAATTTGAATGAATTTAATCGCAATTATGAACTCAATTACAATATTACAGCCGTTCACTATTGTGCTTCACTTATAGCCAAAACTTTTTCAACGCGCGCTTACTATTCATATTAAAAGCTAAAACTCTTTCACTTCTAGACTGTTGTCTTTGACACTAATCCCTCACAACAATATGACGACAAAAAAGGGAATATCATTGAAGTGAATGCAATCCATGACAAAAGCCTATTCACACGATTCATTACAGACCTGTTTGACTGGATATTAGGCTCATTAGTGACAAGTTGGCCCATTTGGACCATTGCTTTACTTAAATTCTAGTTACAAATGCCGATTATAAATTTTGATTTAAATGACATGATATTTTTGAAAAACTAAATTTTATTTAACTTAATTTCGGGCCAAATATTCAATAAATTACAGCGTGGCTGATAAGTCCTGGATATAGAGAAAAACTTTGCATTATTGTGAGCGCGAGCTTTAGCTTAATTGCAAATAAGAGACATTCCTTACGGATTCGATTTTGAATAGTGTTCTGATCTTTGAGTATTGATTACAAATTATTAAACAAATAATATTAATTAGTGATAATATCAAAGAAATGTCTGATTTAAGTCCTTTTACTATTGAACGATTAATAGCGAGCGTTTGGGTTCACGAAAGAGCTGTTACAGGAAAGTGAATGTCAGATATAAGGCTTTATGATAAGATTTAATTTGACTAAAGCTCCAAATACTCAAACTTTGTATAATTGGGAGAAAAGCCTTCACTAGTGGTTCAGTTCTTGATTCTAAGAGGTCTGTCGACCACAAGAATGATAACAATACATAGTGGCAGTTAAAAAATTCAGTAGAAAAAGATCCAAAGATGTCCAAACTTTAATAATATTTTAGATAACATTAACTTAAGATTTTAGACTAATGTTAACTTTGGATATATTGATTTGACTTTATATTAATTTTAATTAATTTGATGTATTGAATAAACTTTATTGCATTGAAATAACACTTTTAACCTGTTCTTGAATTGCTATAAAATTAAATCCGAAAGGATTATCTCGTATTAGCCTTTAAGCAAAAGCTCACGCTCACAATAATGCAAAGCTTTTCTCCTTATCGGGGACTTACGGCCACACTATAGATCAGGGGTTCCCAAATGGTGGGTCGCAAAAAGTTTTTAATGGGTCGCTAATTTATGTAAAAATACATTGAAGGATGGGTCGCGAGCAGTTAAAGATTAAATTTGAACTAAATTTATAAGTAATTTCACTAATAAAATTATTTCATATAAAAAAGTTATCTGGGGTAGTCCAATAACTTTTTTTGCTCAAGTGGGTCGCGGAGAAAAAAAGTCTGGAACTGATGGTCTGTGCCCTTTTGATTCCGCGACAATTAATTATATTTAACTAATACTAATCCACATTAATTAAAATCCGTAATAAACTCAAACTACACTTTATATTTATATTTTATTAAATGAAAATTTATCTTGTCTCATGTCATTTATTGAAAAAAGCAGTTTGTATTTACTGCTGGAAATTATTTCAAAGTATATGAAGTAAGTATGAAATGAAAATTTAAATATATAAAAATACTTGTTAATACACTTTTTAAATATCAGATTTTAATAATAACTGTGGCATATTTTTTAAAAATTGTTGACTTTTCTGAAACTAACAAAAATGGACAATAAATACATTGGTGTAAAACCTTTACAATGTATCATTAGTTAAGTATAAATTGTCAAAAACAAAGATAACGAGATTTTTTAACTTCACTATAGACTTAACGGATTATATGTAAAGCTTAATTACTCTCCTTAGTGACTCTATCCTTGTTACTTGTAGTCATTAATCATAACTAAAGATATGTTTAGCTTTAGACTTTGCTAACAATATTCACATAAGAAGCATAATTATAATCATATTTTAGTCTAACGCAAAATACATGATCATTAATGATCTTTAATAGTAATTAAGCTATAGTCGTTCTCTTCATGCTATAACTCGTGACTCGTCAATCTCTAATAAAGTACTCATTTATTATATTTTATTTTACATTATTATGTTATGTCTTATAACTCTTTACGTATTTAAGTTTGATGTAAAAGAGAGGGAAATGATTCATTCGCCAGCTCTTGAGCTGTGAACATCTCTTTTCGAGAGTTTATGATTTGTCTTAATGTAAATGAATTTTGAAAAGTTGTGGTTGTTTTTTATTTTTTTAATAAAAAAAAGCTATAAATAACCAAAAGTTGTATGAATTCGTTTATTTTGTCTTAAAATAAAGAAGTGTTTTAGAAGTAGTGTCGGCTGAAGAGTGAGACCCAACTTTTTGGCTGACAATATAAAAGAATTATAACATCTCGTATGTTAATTATTTACACATTGACTAATAAATAATTTTAATAATGAATTTGTTGAAAAAATTGTTGTAAAAATTTTAACTACAGGTGGACTATAAAATAATAATTAAGTTTATATTGTTATAATTTCTCATAGATGTGAAATTAATCCAAATTTAATAGTTGATACCGGACAACCATATACTGTATAAAAAAATACTTTTTTTAAAAAATTAAATTGGATTTATGATTCTTGTTATTTATTTAATCTTTATATACCATTCCATCAAATATATAAAAAGTTAAAAAAGTTAATGAGATATTACTTTCAAAACCAAAATGAGTCGTACAAAAAAAATATGTGATTATAGACACTGATTGTGAAGTTGATGATGCAGTTGCTATCATGTTAGTAGCTTATGGTCATAAGAAAGGATTAATTAAAATATTGGCCATCACTTGCGTTTCTGGTAATACAACTGTTGATAATGTAGTCAGAAATGTTACGCTTACTCTCAAAATTGGCGGATCTGAAGGTAAAAAATTCATTTGTAAATTAAATTATAATATACGTGTATTTAAAGCATAAAAAAGCGAATTATAAATGATAATTAATACGAATTTCAGTATGCTATTGGGGCGTATCTCGAGATAGCTTGTTTTAAAATTTCTTTATTTTACATGAAGTATATACAGTATAGAAAATTTAAGAAATATCGATTTAAATATTCCGCGTTAAAAACAAATCTCTATAGAAGTTTTAACAGATTTATCTTTTCTAAACTTTTGACAAAATAACTATTAGTCAAATCAGATAAAAATCATGCATAAAATTATCATTTTTATTATCAAATTTCATAAGTTTAGGTCAATTATTGTGATTATCAGGACATGTTATGACTTATTTAATCACAATTATAAAGCATTTGATTAATAAGTTTACCAAGAAATTCTGATTTTCTGATAATTTCATTAAAAAATTTTTGTAACTGAACTTTACATTTAAGTTTAAAAAGATAAATTTGTTAAAACTTCTATAGAGGTTTGTTTTTAACGCGGAATATTTAAATCGATATTTTTTAAATTGTCTATACTGTATATTAAGTAGTTCGTCTTTTATGAATATCACGCAAACAGTGCATGGATACGTAGCATTTGATGATAATTTGCATTCAATATTGACTCCGTCCGCCGAAAATAATCTAGGGGGGTATGTTTCAGCTCAAAAAGCCAGGGGAGGTATTTTGGTATTGCTCGTCCCAAAATGCTCAGGGGAGGTATTGCTCATCCCTAGTGTAAAATTAAAAATAATTCATTGTTAAAATATATACCCGAGTGCACAAAAACTGAGACAAAGTTTTTATTTATTTTTAAAAAACTACATAAGCTATAAATTTCTAATTAACAGAGATGTAAGTATCAAGACCTAAGTTTAATAATTAATTTTTTGTGTTATTTTACGGCGTCACATTCTGCCGCAGTGACCTTTTCCACGAGCGCTGGCATAGCATTGATTAGCTCGGATGGCATTGATTAGCATGGACTTGATGTAGTCCAATGATAACTCATCCCAAACCTTTTAATTTCTTGATGCCAATCATTGATTTTCCGTCTGTCCATCTTGTCTGCGCGATTCTTCATGACCTGTCATACCTTCTCGATTGGGTTAAGTCAGGAGAGTAAGCAGGCCATTTCAGGACAGTCAGAGGCATCGCGTAACTACTCTTGGGTTGCACGTGCAACATTTGGACACGCGTTGTCCTGCTGCAGGACATACCCATTAGGACAGATAGTGTCCATAGTCTCCAGAAGACATTCATTTAGTTTGTCGATGTTACCTATGGCATCAATTGTCTTCGTGGTCACCTTGAGGGGGGCACATCCATGGTAGCTGATCCCAACCCAAACCATTATTTGAGGACATCTTTGGGGTGTCTTTGGCGCGCGGCTTTTTACCCTACTCCTTCACTTTATTGCGGAAGAGCAAGAACAGGTTCTCATCCGTGAAGACCACCTTCTTTCAGTCTGTGTTTCGATGCTACAAGAACCAGGTAACGCGGTCCCTCTTGTTTTTATAATACTATTAAAACTCAGTTTTTATTTATTATTTGGAAAGTTAAGTGAAATTTGAGTTGTCTGTAAAAGTCTGCATATGTAAGCAATGTTGAAAAGAATTCTTGAGTTGGACTTTGTTTTTGTTCGAATATATCCACAGCGAAGTGAGCGGATCCAAAAAAAGATCTGAAGAACCACCCAATTCCCAAAAATGCTATTAAAGGCATCTTTGAGGCAGAGCTGCCTGCTTACAGATCCATTCACCAGTCAGTTGATTAATATATACCGATTCATAGTATGTTTTATGTTAGAAAATACATTATTAAAATTTTACAAAAATATGAATTTTTTATCAAACTAAATGCAATATTATAAAATTCAATTCATTTTATTTGTTTAATTAATTAAGTAATTAATGTTTAATTATTGCAATGACTCAAGTCTATTAATAGAGATGGATCTAAAATTGATTTACCATTGCCAACACATATAGCATCTTCAATTTTATTATTCAATTTAAGATTATTAGAAATAATCCATTTATTACGACAATCACTACAATTCATGGGATTCCCATCTAATCTTATAGCATTATAAACATGTTCTTCAAAAAATGGTGAAAATACTCTTTCTTCCAAAAATTGAATTTTGTTATATCCTAAATATATATATATCGGTCTCTTGGCATTTAAAAAAGCTCCAGTCTCAAATGAGGACCCATTGAGTTGATTATGGTCTAAACTCAAAATTAACGTATTATTAGATTGATTTCTAAACCAAAATGCATTCGATCTTATATAAGAAATATTTTGTGTAAAGAAATCTAATGTCTGCAAATTATTGAGCTCATAGAATGGACTTTTGCCAATATTGTTGATGGTATTTCTGCAGCACATATTTATAGTTAAGAGTTTATTTTGTATTCCATTTATAGGTTGAAAAGCGTTATCAGGAATAGATGTTATCATTTTTGATACAAACACTATTTGTTCCACATTTACAAAGAGAGACAAAATTTCAAATATATTATAATTTGGCGGATCATTAATCAAAACTTCATTCGATGCGCCCATATATCTAAAGTTTACTAAAGTGTGTTCACTAGAACTGAAAGCGTTTGTATGTATTCTTTCTAAACTGTTCGCGTATTCGAAATCTATTACCTTAAATGTTATGTCATAGAAAGTATTGTTTTCTATTCGTTTAATTGCCGTATTCTTGAAACTGAAGTCATTAAAACTTTTTTGAGTTTCATTCAAAGAAATACTTAATTCCTTGAATTTATTTTTTAGGTTTAAATCTTCTTTTCCAAAACAAATTATATTTGCATTGTTACAAACGCACGGATTTAATATCGTCTCATTAGGGCAGAAATCACTTATAATTACATTAATTAATGCCAACAGTGCTCCTATAGATATTTAATAAATTATATAGTACAGTCGAACCCGTTTATAACGAACTCGGATATAACGAATATCGAACCACATCGTATGTACCAATTTCTTAGATTTCTTTAAAAAGTGGATACTTATAACGAATCCTGGTTATAACGAGCACTTTCTGCTGCACCAAACTGTTCGTTATAAACGAGTTCGAATGTAATAAAACTTTTAAAAGTTATAAAAATTAATTACAAACCAATTATCAACATAAGTAATTTTTATTGACTTATTATTAAAATAAAAAATAATTAATACTGACTTATTTCTTAAATAATATGTTTTTTAATTTAAATTTTTATATTATTTATATAATTATATAAAATACAATATTTATATTAATTGATTTATGAGAAATCATTCCAGTATAACATCTGCTTCATAAATAGGATATAAAATATTTTAATCTATAAATTTATCTCTTATTTACTTAAAAATAAATTTTAGTTCAATATTAGTAAAGTTTAATTTCTTTCATATATAACATTAAAGTTAAGTGAAGTTTAACATCATTAACTCAAAATTCAAGCTTGAGTAGTTACTGAACGGGCCTTGTTTGAATGATGTAAACATTTGCCTCAAACAATAACCAGGGGTGCTAGGTCTGAACGTTTAAATCCTGGGGAAAATGTCATAAATAGCAAATATCAGACCTTTATATATAAAAGTTAAATATAAATTTGTTTTTAAATAACAATCGATTTTGAAGTAAAGATCTAACATGGGGGATTCTATAAAACACTGACCTCACCAGACCACTCCCACAATTTGTATACATAGGTTTTTGAGGGCGAGGAATTCAGTAAAAAACGTTTCAGGTGCAGATCGTTCAATCGTTCAAAAGTTATTGCTATTTTGCTTGAAAAATGATCTTACTTAGCCGACCCTAACCTACCCTAAACTATTATAACCTAACCTAACCAAACCTAACTAAACTTAACCTAAACTAATTTAATCTAACCTAAGATAATCCAAAATTTGCCATCCAAATATTTTTAATTGAAATAATCAAACTGAATTTAATTTTTTTATCTTAAATAAAGCCGCGCTACCTTGCGGAAGCAGTCTAACCTACCCTTACTGAACTTAACCTTTCACTACTGTATTGATTTTGATCATCAAAAAAACAAAATTTTTTTAACAATGTCTATGGGAAATTAGATATTGTAACTTCGATTGTCTCGATAACCGTTAATGATCCGCACCTGGAATTTTTAAAATTTAATTCCTCACCCTTGAAAATCCCTGTATACAAATTGTGGGCGTGGTCTGGGGAGGTCAGCGTTCCATTGAATAGCCCTAACATGTATGTGATGGCACTTTATTTGTAAATTACAATTATAGAGATATTTAGTTTACATTTAGCATATAAAGTTATATTTTTTTTGTTAGATTTAGTTATTAGATTTAGTTTTTGCTTAGAGATATGAAACAAATCACACCAGTTACTTATAGTCTCAATGTTATTCGTTCGATGAAGTTAATGAATTTCCACATTGATAGGATGAAGTATCATGAAGTCGTCAAACGATAAACGATGAAGAAGTTTGGAAAACTGCTTCTGATCTTAAACAAAACGCTACGGACTCCGATTAAATATTAAAATTGATTGTTGCTTGATTAGTCTATCCTCAGATTTATGTATTTTGATATTATTTATGTAATCAATTAGCAATCAATTACTTTAATTTATTTAGTTTAACTTTAATTTAATTATTTAGTTCTTTAGTTAGTTTAGTAGTTCTCAACAGAATTTTGTTGATGAGTCTATAGCTTTGTTAAAAAGTATATAAAAAAATTGATTTGTTGTGATTTGTTGATATCATTGCAATTCATGCATTAAATACAATTGGATTTATAAAATAATTTTTTTATAAATAATTTCTAACAGAAATGTCAACGATTTTAAGAAAGTAAAGAGCGGTTAAGAATCTAAATATTAATACAAATATAAAAATATATTTTCACTAAATTTGTGTAAAATTTTTCACAAAATGAAACTCAATTTATTTGAATGAAAATAATTAATTAAAAATTATTTCCAAAAATAAAATCCAATAGTCTTTTGACCAACTTTTTCGACGAGACATAACAGCTTTATATAAAATTTTAATTAAACTCATAATAAATAGGAAGAATATATTATTTTAGAATAATTATAACTTTTTATACCTTAATTCTAATATGAATTGAAATTCTTATTTTCATTGTTTGGACATAAAAATTAATTAAATATTTTATAGGATTTTTTGCCTCTGAAGGGACTGAAGAAGCGCTCAATAGAATTGTCAATAAAAACAATGTCATTGATATGGATAAGAATGAATATACAAACCTTCAGTCCCGATCAGTTCACCGACAATCACTTCATTGACAATCAGTTTACCGACAGACATGTCAGTTTCAAATTGATGTAATTGATTTCAGACTCAATAATTGAATTAAAAATCAAATCAAATTAAGTTACTTTGATTATTCAAAATAATCTCGACTATAATATTCGATAGTTGTAACTTACTTCTTTATAAAAGTTTTTAAGATACAGCGTTTATTTTTCCAAAATATACTAATCGTATTTTTCCCGATACACTGCGTACAATTTCGAGAATTATCTGTTGAAATTGAAAATGCAGGCTGTTGAAATATTAAAATCAAAGAGAGGTTACGACAAATTTCTACTGGTGGATTCCTTCTTGTAAAGGACAAAAATAGAGATGATAAATATTACTGGAATTGCGAATCCAAGTGCAGTCTTAAGTGTTCTGGCTAAGCTGTGACTATTTTTTTTAAAATAATGTTCATTATCTTAAAAATTAGACTGAGCATAACCACGCTCCTGATCCAGCTGAAATCGCAAAATTTAGCGAGAGATTGAAACAACGAGTTCGAGAGTCTGAGGAACAATATATTTAAGTAGTTCAAAATGAGACAGCGAATTCACAAAAAATTGTAAGAACTGTTGTGCCATCCAAAAATGCCTTACGGCAGTAAGTGAAATGTACATGACGAGAAAATATTCCTGAAGAGCCAAACGATCTTGCCCATTTAATTTTGCCTCAAAATTATCTTATAACTTTAAACGATCAAAATTTGACACATGAGATAAATGTTAGAAATGATAAAATTTTTCTATTTGTGACAGAACAAAATTTACGTAAATTGGCTTACGCGATAATGTGGGTTATGGATGGAACTTTTAAAACTGTTTTTAGGCTATTCACGCAATTACATACAATACAAGCTGCTGTGGGTAATGAAGATAATTCAATGATATTCCCATTAGCATATGCTCTTATGACATTGAAAAGTGAAGAAATGTGCATTCGCTTATTTCAAAAATTCGCTTATATTGATCAACATTAATCATTAATATAAATGAAATAATATAAAAACTGTTAAAATTATAAATTCTAGTTCAAAAAAGTAAATTGATTTAAATATTGCTTTGAATTATTAAGTCATTAAAGATATTGTCGAATCAATTAATCATAATAAATATTAGACACCCCTACCCCATTTTAATTGTATTTTTATTGTAATTAAATTTTAAATATAGACAATTTTTCAACTATAAATTTGAATAACTCAAAAACTATGGGAGTTTTTAAAAAAATTCTTTCATATTCTTGTTTAGATTATTGAGCAACATACATATACCAAACTTCATAAAGATCAGAAACAAAAAATTTTAAAATTTTAAATAGCCCCCTAGCCCACCTGTGAAATTCTCTGTAATTTCAGGAAAATAAAATATATTTCCCATCGAGTTCTGCAACATGGCACCGGAATTATCCGATTATTCAACAGGGAAAATATCCAAAATAATTCTTAAAAATTGAATTTCTTCCATAGACCTAATGTTAAATGCACATTTTGAAATTTAAAATTTTACGACTTGGCGATAGAATTTTAGGATAAAATTTTCATAGTTCAGTTAGTTTAGGGTAGGCTTTAATTTGGCAACAATGAGAATTCTTTAAGACCAGGTCCAAAAAGGTCAATTTGGGTCAACAGTTTGTGTAAGACCTCCGACGGCATCAAATGCTTTTATAAAGAAAATGTTTTTC
>JAUJYU010001030.1:0-10366 GCA_033995675.1 Nothrus silvestris
TGTTGATATGGACTCGTTTTTAATTTCGTTCAAAAATCTCAATCCCAAATTCAATGTTGATGATTCAAACATTCGTTTCAATTCAATCTCTACTGAATTATAATAGATTTCTTAATTGGAACTTTAAATTCATTTTCAATAATATATAGACCAGACGAACTTTGTGCTCGGCTTAATGTCACATATAATTCAGTTAATATCATTCTATTGTTAAGTGACACTATCAATCTTTCATATGTTTGTTCTTGCCATTTATTTATTGTTGCCAACAGAAAATTGTTGCCTATAGATTACAACTAAAGATCGTCCATGTTTTGTATTGATTGGTTTGATCAAAGGGTCTAAATTTGTCCAATCTTTGGATAGATATCTAGTTTCCATATGCCTTTCACTATTTTGTCTTGTATTACAACCAATGATTGGATTTTCAAAATCAATCCATATTCGAAATAGTTTTTGGTTAGCGCCTATTTCAATGAATTTCAAAATATCAGTCAACCCATTGACTAATCCGTCTGATACATTCACGCTCAATATAATCATATATCGTATGCCGACTTTCAACTCAATTTTATTCGCCAATCCATAGGTCTCTTGCATAGGCTTATGCTTCACTACATATAAAGCTCTTTTCTTTATAGATTTAGGCATGTTTCCATGTGGTTGATCGTCTGCTTCACTAATGAATCCAATTTCATTATTTTTCAATAAGACTAATCTATTATAGTAATCGACCTTAGCGTTTGCTCTATAAAGTCTAATGACATTCTCCGGCAATTCTAAGGTATTCTCAGAAAAAATGCAAGAGATAAGTTCCATATCATCAATACTAAAGCTTTCATGCTATTTAAAGCGTTAACAAATATGAGGTCATCTTTATGTCTCATAATTTCAGTCAATTTGTATATTTTGAAACCCATCAAATTTATATTAAAGTTTTACTTCATTTAATAACTCTAGACTTGCGGGATCACAGAAATAGTAATAGAATATCATGTTGTCTTATAATTAGAATATCACGCAAACAGTGCATAGATATGTAGCATTTGCTGATATAATTTGCATTCAATATTGACTCAGTCCGCCGAAAATAATCTAGGGGGCATGTTTCAGCTCAAAAAGTCAGAAGGGGTACTTTGGAAGTTTTTCGACTCAGGGGGGGTATTTTGGCTATACCCCCCCCTTCCGCATCCCTAGTCTAAAGTGAACAATAGTGTGAAGAATAGAAAAGAGCTTTTAAGAAAAAATTGGGATAAATTTGTATATACTATTATACTAAGTATAATGATGATTATATTTGTAAGTTATATTAAGACTCTTATAGCTTTATAATTATATTGTAATTATAGTTAATCACTATTTATAGGGTTTAAGTAATTTGATTTTTGGTCCGGCTTTTGTTGATTTGAAATTCATATTAAATACTTCTATGAATAGGATATCATTGATAACAACATTCTTAAACATTGGATATATGATGGGTGCTCTTTGTAAGCTCTTTGTAAAGACATTTATTTTAAGTCTATTTCTATAATATTTAATGAGAATAATCAAAAACAAAAGAATACGTAATAAACATACAATAGTTATAAATATTGAGCTTTAGCTTATAAGGCAGTAGTTGTTATATTGTTATAGTTGTTAACATTGATTGTTATAAATTCTCTTTAAATCTGACTCTAATTGAAAAAAGTTGTAGAAAAAACGTTAATAACTAAACGCTATTTTAACATTAGAAATGAGAACAATTATGAATAGTTTGTTTAATTAGTTAAAGTTTATGTCATATTTTGGTTATACTGACGAGTGAGCGGTTTTTGTTTAATTTTTACTATAACTCATTTCACCCGTAATTTAACATTAAAAATATATTTCTAAAAAATCCTTTGCCATAATTCACTATTTATTATGAGAACTATATTCTCAATTTTTGAAACTAACAATTAATAAACAAAATCTATAAATAAAACACATACTATACTAATATATTTAAGCTTATATTTATACTATAGTTGGATTTTTTTACCGATATCTCAACCGTCAAATAATTTTGATAATTATATTAATATCAATGGGAATCGTAAGTGTTTTAGTCCCTTATTGTTCAGAGTTATGGCATTTGTATTTGAATACTTGGATTTTCGGTTTCGGTGACGGAAATTTACACAACAGTAATAATGTTTGGATAATAGAGATGTGGAAAGAAAATAGTGCACCAGTTCTACAGTTAAATGGATTTATGTATGGAATCGGAACTATTTTAGGTCCACTTCTTGTTGGTCCATATCTTAGTGGTGAACAAAACTACAATTTTAATGATTATATTTCAAACTCAACATCATTTTTAACAATTAATACAACTTTTTTAATTAACAACAATGAAAGAAGAACTAAACTTAAAATCCCATTTCTTATGAGTGGATGCATTCAATTGATAGGTAATTATAAGTAATAGTATTATATAATATAAACTTTAAGTGGTAGATAAATCTCAAATTTCTTAGTTTATAAGATGTTATATTTGAAAATTAGATTTTATTTATATAAAAGCTATAATAATTTAAAGAAATAAATTATGATTTTTCCGTAAAATCCACTTCATTTATAGATTAAGTTTTAAAAATACATTAATTCATAATTAATTAATTTTTGAATTAAAGATTTAAGTTTTAATTAATATTTCATACTCTAAGTTATCGGTGTTTTGATACGAATCTCAAATACTTATATTAAGATAATTACATATTTGTTTTGCTTGACTTTAGGGCCATCTCTTCTGTTTATTATGCTTTTGGTTAAACGATATAAAACACTTTCAGTTGAGAGCAATGATAAAATAGAAGAAAATGATGAAAAACTTTTCAACAACAATGAAAGCTCAAGAAACTTATTCGTAACCTTAGTTTCAATCTTCTTTGCATTTTATTGTGTATCGGAAACTATTTTCATACAAATGAGCGCTACTTATTATCAATTCATTCCTCTAAGACTGACTGCCAGTAAATCAGCAGAAATCGTTTCCATAACCGCTCTTTCATTCGCTTTCGGTCGAGGAATAAGTGCTTTCATCGCAACTAAAATCAAATCTCAACACATGATTACATATCATTTGATTATTATTCTTATCGGAATTAATATATTATTTTTCGGGCAAAATTCGATAACATTTTTATATATTAGTTGTTTAGTAATGAGTTTTGGATTCTCATCAATGATGCCATCAATCTATGGCTTTGTTGGACAGCATTTGAATGTTACGAATGAAATCGGAGGCGTTATTATGTTCTCTTCCGTATCACTTAATTTGATAATACCTTTCATTTTGGGTACTTTTATAGAGCAATTCCCGAATTCATTCATTTATACAATTGCTATAAATCTATTGATTAGTATTTTTATATTTAATGCTATTTTATATTTAATAATGAAAAACCAGAAAATGGTCACCAAATTATAAATATCTTTATATAAGGATATTATTAAACGTGAGATTCAGTTAAAATTAATGGTAAAAGTTATATAAGTTTTAACTTAGTTTTATTTAGAGAGTGAAACACAATTAGAAGTTGGATTCAAAAAATTTAAACTATTAATTTGTCGAAGTCTTATATTTTTAATACAAGTTTTATATTTTAAAAGTATTTGTATCAATACAATAATAGTGAACCTCTTTATAGGGAAACTTATCATCTTTTCATTAATGATGCAAATCCTGAACAATTGATTGAAGAGTTGAAAATAGTAATGAAACATATTTTTGATTTAACTAAAGCGGTCAGTGATTGAGAGCTTATTATCTGATTTACAAAAATTAGTTTACCTTTACGTGAAATTAGAAAAATATGGTAAAGCTATTCAATATTACAAGTATTGAACTAAAGAACTTGAAAGTAGAAAATCTTTAGATGAATTACTTTTGTGGTGAAATATATTTTTTCTGTACGTGAGTTGTGTCACAAATATTGAAGAATGGAATCAATATTTAAAACAATTCGAAAAGATTAAAAGTCATATAGAAGTCAATGAAAATATAATAAGAAGTATTACAGAAGAATTTAAATATATGATAGCATTTTCTGATCATTAAAAGTCTAACTTTTGAATAAATAAATGATTTATTTAGTTGTGTGATTTAATTTTAAATAAATTTATTTAAATTTAGAGAATATAAGATTATTTGAATTTAATTAATGTCTTTCAAACTCGAATATAACTCTTTCATAATCTTCTGGAAATACAAATAGAGAGTCTTCGATATTATTCGTCACTTCGAATGATATTAATTTCCATTTAAGATAAACGGAAGGCTTCAATGGAAAGTCACAAAGAACTGGAAACCCTTTCGGTAAATCTTTGGTAAATTCTACTACTTTTGCATTCAATCAATTGCCAAATAGTTTTGTGAAGATATTTAAGATCCAATTCCTGTCAACTGGTATTTCATCAGTCAGTCCAACAACTATTGAGATTCTATTGCTTTCTATGGTTTCAATAGGTTTTCGTCCCAAATAAGGGAAAACACCTTTTGGACAATTGATATACTGATCCCAAGTGACAGCTCTTGGTGTCGGCTTTGGTAAAGACACAACACTTCCATTATTAATATTACTCTCTTCTCGAGCTCTCAAGTGTTCACTTCTCGTCTGAGTTTGAAAATCCATTCCTTGAGTTTCATAAATATCAGACTTATATTTACCGACATTTTTAGTGATTGTTTTCCGAAAGAACGGACTCTCGCAATGATTTGGATCTTTTGATATTTTCACAGAAGAGTTCTCTTTCTGCATAAGATCTAATATTCCTTTCAAATTATTATTTCTAATGAACATATCGTTTAAGACATGATTCCATTCAGTGTTTGTAAAGCTTTGATAGACAGGAATGCCTGCATTGATATTAAGACAAGAAGTTCACTGTTTTCTGTTAAGTCCACAATAAAGTGAAAAGTTTCAGGTCTTAATTGATAATAGTCTATAATATTGGCATCAATTCTGAGTTTAAGTCCTTTTTTAGTTAAATTAATCACAACTTCAGGTAAAGCTCTGGTTTGTGTTTGACTGAAGTCTTTAATTCTCGTCTCAAACTTCATAACGAAATCTTCTTTCAAATCAGAGATCACTTTAAACACAAATTCCTTTTTAAGCATTTGATGAATTCTATGAGAGAGCGCGACATTCAATAGTTTAATGATCTCAATGTCTCCATAACTGACAGCTTCGTTGTGTGCCATCCAATTGAGTTCATTATGGATTGTAGTAATGGATCCACTTTTGAGCAACAATTCAACGCATCTTTTATTGCCTTTCATGACTGCGATGTGAAGAGCAGTATTTCCGTGAATGTCTTGACTATTGACATCACTCTCTTTGGCACTTTTGAGAAACTCTTCCAGAAGATTCGTGTCTTCACTGAAGACGGCTTTGTGTCAAATCTAAAGTATTGGATGACATTATAAATAAATAGTTTTTGTTTTATTAGAAAATACTTTGATTTAATTTTTTAAAAATTTGATTTTAATAACAGTTTCTAAAAATTCAATAAAGTTTATGAATTTTTGAATTGTTTGGTCTCTTGAAAACACTTTACTATTGAAACAACAATAGGTCCAGAAGTGAATTGCAGCTGAAGTTCGTGCAAGTTTTGTATTGTGAGAGCGAACGTCGCTTACTATTTAAGTTTGTATGCCAGTTTTGTATTAATATTGCGAGCGATTTAGCAAAATTGCAAATTAGAGACAATAATTTCGGATATTTTGAAACCTAAAAGCTTAGGATTAAATGCACTTAAATAGTAAGCGACGTTCGCTCTCATAATTCAAAATTTGCACGAACTTCAGCTGCAATTCAACTTCTATTATAAAATGTAAACTTATATAGTGTTGAGTAATATTTATAATAACATAAGATTAGATTAGATTTAACTTAATGCCTCTTCTGCCAAATTATAAAAATACTTAAGCTTAAGCTTAAATATGGCTCTTTGGATACTTAAAAGACCCTTTTCTGCAATACACGCATATTTACATTCAAGATATTGAATAGGCTTTGATTTATTTATTGATAATTAGCATACAGTACTTCAAAATTAGGCTCATTTGTAAATTTTATTGATTGTCTCGCACTTACGAATTCACTTATTAATTGACAATTGATCTAAAAAACATATTTATAAGTTATAAGTTCTGGAGATAAAAGTCTGTCTTCATCTGCAAATGCGTTCAATAACTCAATATAGATATCATATGTAATTTGGTCTAAATTACATGCACTGCAAAGGCATTTGAAGTAGTATTTCGATTGCAGATCTTATTGTCTTTGTATATAAGGTGTCCCTGTGTTGTCCATACGTAACAGTGATCTCTTCTCCTGCGCTCACATTTCTATTTGTTGTGAACGTATGTTTTCTGTCAATTATTCCCCAAAAACAGTTCGGATCACAGCTGTGGTTCACTAAAGAGCCGAGAATACTAATAATACATGCTTTTGATCTCTCATCTGTAGTTCCGTCATAGTATGCAAAGCAATTACAATTGACTCTTCTTATAACTGCTTAAAGAACTGCATAATAATTGTTCTACATTCTTCTTCTTCTTTCTATTCGGGCCTTTCAATAATCTCTACCAGTAATCTCAATAAATCCTGAGTTATATCTCTGTTTAGCATTTCTTCTATTATTATACCTTCTATTATGAGATAATGGGGAACAGGAATATTGTGTTCTTCTGTTATTATACCTTCTATTATGAGATAATGGGGAACAGGAATATTGTGTTCTTCCCCCAATTCTTCGATCTGCTGTCATATTGTATTCTTCAAAACAGTGGATGAGAGTAAATGAGAGTAAATCTATATAAGAATATAGTCTCTGTTCTCTTCCATTATTTATGAAATATTTGTTTAATTAATTCATTGTTGAAATAAATTTCATTTTTAATCTATTTTTCAAAAATTAATTTTTCAAGAGTTTAAAAATGATTAAAAATGCATTTAAAAGAAGAATTCAGTCAAAGAATAGTATATTTTATTAATTGAGAAAGTATGCCATTAATTAGTTTTCATTTGTTAAAAAATTTATAGTAGTTTTTGTGGAAATTAAAATAATATTAATTATGATTTATTACTTTTTAGGAAACTTTATAATCGGCTGAAATTGAGTTTATATTTAAGTTTACATCAATGCAAATATGAATAATACAGAACTAGAAGTAACCCAAGAATCTAGTGATTTATGATTTTAATTCATTTATAAATAAATGTAGAAAAACTGTATTTAATAAACTATTTGAATAAATAATTATCGATTTATATGTTTTTTAAATTAATTATCAATAAATTTAAGTTAGGATTAATAGTAAAGTATAATAAGTGATAAAACTTTGCATTATTGCTATTAAAACGAGTTATATTAGCATAAGTTGGTATTTATATAAAAATGATTAGGAAAGCCCTTATTGTAGAAGATCTAAACAAGTGTTTTCATAGAAATATTTATAAAATAGTATTAAATACTTATACATTTATATCAAAAATACTTTTTCACTTTATTTATTAGAAATTTTGGCATAAAGTGATTGCAATTTTTGCAACTCATCTGATTTGCTTCTAATCAAACTGACATCGGTTTGAGACTGTTTTTGGTGAAAATCTATTAAATGAGAGTAATGTCTGAAACACATCTGCCATTGTTTATTGGCAAATTATCTTAACCTTTCCGTCTTTTAAATGACCAAAATATATATTCGTCCACAAAAGCAAATAATTCAATATTTCAGACTCTGATAGCGTTTATTTAATCTTATTAAGCGATATCATGAATAGCTTCATATGTTTGACAGCATTACTAAACTTTTAAAACCTCTAAAAATTGTTTCATTTGATCTATAATTACAATTCTCTCATATAAAGTAATTTTGTAGAGATTTGTAAAAGCCTTTTCAGCCGTCGTTAATGAATCCTCGACTTTAACACCATTTTTGATATTATTTACATCTTTTATTACTATCAAAATAATAGAACTTATTTAAGGATTTATTTTTAATCTTCAAATTCAAATAAAATATTAAAAGTGTTTTCTTAAAAAATCAAAACTTAAATAATAATTGAATCTTTTGTTGAATAACTTGTGGATGAGATACTACTCTATACGCTTCTGACAGAACGCTCTCCTTCTAATGGTATGGTTTGAGTCGCAGGTTCTGGAGGTATAGGTTTTGGTTGAATCACAGACTTTAGCTTTGAAGGCATTGTTTGAATCACTGTGTCTTTGGGTATAGACTTTGGCTTATCTTCTGTAGTGGTCTTTGCTTTGTATATAAACCAGAAGTAAAGTCCGATTAGAATTAGGATCAAAATCACTAAAACAAATAGTACTACAAATATTGTCAGACTTTTAGATTTTCCTTTAGAGCTCTCATAAGTCGTTGATTGAAAATCTGTTGTATTATCCGTTATTTGAGTAATTGATTCCTCTGTTGGGTTTCCAGACATCACTTCAACAGTCGTTCCATTGTTTTGATCCTTATTTTCCTCATTTGTTTCATTAGTTGTTGTAATTGTTGTTGAAATTAATGGACATTTTATAATATCAGTCATATTATACTTAACAAACTCAGAAACTGTTCCCGACTTTTCTATTCCGGGTTTTATTAAATAAACCACATCTTTGTCGAAGAAATACCAAAAATTGGAATAAATAAATCCATTATGAAATGGAAACTCTTGACCTTCTCTTTGGTTTTGATGAACTAAAACAGTGTTGGCGTCTAATTGTCTCAAATATCCGATCGAAGAATAAGACATAATAACAGACAAATCAGTGTCGAGAAGACGGACATCAGCTGTAAATGATTCCAATTGAAGAGATTTGGCTGACTTTGTGTATCCTTTATCTGAATTATTTATACCAATAAATCTTCTGTCAATATCTTTGAGATTAATGCCATCATTAAATTTGCAATTAATCGGTGCTTTTTTTGTTAAATCAATTGCAGTATATTTTGGAAATCCCTAAAAATTATTTATTAATTATAAATAGAAAATATTTGTAATTCATTTAGAAAATAGTTAATCACTTCAAATATAAAGAGATAATCGTTTGATTTCAGGCTATAAGTGAAAGATGTCGTTATCGGATGAGAATAATTGACTTTCCATTTCTGTGAAATCTGTTTCGGCTTACCATCGATTATAATATCAGTTCCACTGATAACTGACTCGTAAACCAGTTCTCCGACAAATAGAAATACTTTATCTTTAAGAATAGCAGCGGAATCGATGAATGCTTTGTTTGATAGACTGTTTTCTCCACAAATCGGATCTTTTGTCTAAATTTATAAACAAATTGTTATTTATTTTTATTTAAATCAAAAATTATTTACATTTTGTGTTAGAACTGCTCCAGAAATGCATATAATATGAAAAACAAATCTTAAAAAACTTGGAATCATTTCTAAAAGGAACTTAAGTTTGATATCTAATATGTTATTATATGAAATATATCTTTTAAACTTTAAATTCAAACGTTGATTAATAAATTATTGTTTTCCTATGATTTCCTATTATACATCATTTTCTTAAACAGTATGAGAAATATTAAGCGCGAGATAAGGATAGCATTTCTTTAATGGTATAAAATTTATAAGTGTTTGTCAGTGTAGACTAAACAATGAATGGGAACTTCGACATAAATTTCATCAATTGATTTTTATTAACTGAAATCTATAGTATTATGAATAAAATCAATCCTTTTATAACAATTTTTCTGATTCAAACCATTATTTAATTTTATTGTTTGCCATACAATCCCAACTCAAACGCACCACAAATAACTGGTTTTCCAAATCCATTACCTGATTTTCTGGTCACAGTTTTTCCTGATATGTTGGTGTCAGCGCTTCCAGAGTTGGCACCAAAGATGTCGATTATTATGAAATGCTTTCAAGCAATAAATATAACCAAAAATGAAGAATCAATTAATGAAATTAAAAAGAGATGGAATTGTTATCATAGAAAAGAATGTGATGAAGGGATTGGTTGTTGTGCTGAGTATAAGATCCAACATTTAGTTATTGAGATCATAAAGAATACCAATGAATGCAATGAAGTCATTAATGAAATGAATTTTATTATAAATAAAACTTTTAATGAAACAAAAATTAAATGTCAGAGATATAGTTATGGATCAAAAGAGTGCGAAGAGTTTAGTTCTAATATTCCAACAGATGCTTCAGAACCAACAGTAATACCAAATACTGAAGTTATTTCGACATCAATTGATGATATTGTGTCACAATTTCCAGAAGAATCTAATAATCACTCGTTTGGTATTTCAATGAAAAGCAATCAAAGACTTATTTGTTTGTTGGCCT
>JAUJYU010001031.1:0-10361 GCA_033995675.1 Nothrus silvestris
AAATTTTAAATTTAAAAAGTAAAAAGTAAAAAGGTAGCAATACCCATTAATAAAATACTATACCTTTCAGTTTATTGCAAATTTGTAATACTCTACAAGCATAATCAGATATATTATAGATATACACAATATTAATTAGTTAATTTATTTTATCGTAGTTTATCTTAAATATGGTAATTAGCTTTTAAAGTCTAAATTATTTGAATTAAATATAAATTATTACATTCTTAAAACTATAATATATAAATGGAATTTTAATCGTTATACAATCCTTTTGATTAATATGAACAGATAAATCAATATTTATCATCTTAAATACTAAACATCTCTCCACTAAAATAATTTAGAATTTATTTGTTTATTCAATAGTTAAACAATTTTAAGTTAATTGTTTAGGAAATTTATTTTGTTTAGCATCTAATATAGAAGTTTTAAAATATAATTCAATGAATGAATTGAATACAGTAAAACCTCTCTATCTTGAATATACAGTTAAGTAGTTTTGAAAAAAGTAAAAAACAAGCTCTGATTTCCTATGGATTTATCTGCATTCATTTTAAAAACCATTTGACTGCACGTTCAAGATAGAGAGGTTTAACTGTACCATATAAATGGTACTAATACTGGCAGACAATTGTATAGATTGATAAAACTTTAAAAAAGAAATACCAAAATTCCAAATGCAAATTATATTTTGATAAAATTCTGATCAAATAAATTAACTTAACTTTATTTCTATCTTTAAACTTAAAATTCAATAAATTTGAAAAATTGCTTTTTCAAAAATAGGTCAAAACATTACAAAAAGACGATAAATGCCATAAAGAAATTAAAGACTTCTTAGAGCTGAATAGTGGCATTTTCTTGCATAAGGTTTGGCTTCAAATGTAAGTTGTTATCAAAATTGTATATTTATTTATATATATCATATGCTTTACATTCAACTGAATAAAAAACAATAAAATTATTTCGTTTAGTGACCCGCAGCCGCCTTTTCAGAGCATTAATACTGCCATTGAAGAGACAGGCAGTAGAATAAGGAATTTAAGCACCCTCTTGAATAATATAAAGGCATTCTATGAAAATGTTTTGGGCCAAACATTAGTTATCAAACTTCCAGATGTAATAAAGATTGCATCCAATTCTAATGATGAGACCGCCAGCTGTGAAGAGATGCGTGTTTTGCTGCTATTACTGCTCGGATGTGCCGTTCAGTGCGAACGAAAAGAGCATTTTATTGATGGCATCAAACAATTAGACATATCAGTACAGCACTCAATTGTGGAGTGCATACAACTCATTACTGATAATCCAGAGTCAGTTTGGGTCAACTCTGAATGGAGTCTTTTGCCAGAAGATGAATCAGAAAAAGAAAGATTGTATACAATTTTGGTTCAACACATTAATAAACTCGTTAAAGAAAGAGATGAATTATTACAGCGAGTCATCGATTTGGCTTTTGAATTGGATAACATCTGTCCAAACGCTTCCTCACAAATCAGCTCAGCTTCGATGTCATCGATCGAAAGCTCTAACTCACTATTTATTTCTAGTCCTAATCTTATGAATAGTGTTGGAGAGCAAAAGTCACATTTGTTGGTAGAGTTGGCTGAAGTGAAGTCCAAATTAAGACGAGTTCAACAGGAATTAGAAGAAAAAAACGAAGTCGTTTCTGAACTTAAAGAAATTCTCGAACAAAACAAAGAGTCGTGTAATAAATTAAGACAAGACAACTTAGAGCTGATCCAAGAGGCCCGATCTGCAAAGGCATATCGCGATGAAATCGATGTTCTCAATGAAAGGGTGCGAAAAGTCGATCGACTCGAAAACGAAGTGCAACGATATCGCGACAAAATGAATGAACTCGACTTTTATAAGTCAAGAGTAGAAGAGTTGAGAGAAGACAATCGAATCCTTAGTGAAACTAAAGTTATGCTCGAAGAACAGTTGGACGGAAGCAGAAAAAGAGCTGATCAGTTGCCAGAATTAGAGGCACAAATCATGAAATTAAGCGCTTATACTAATGAACTCGTCATACAAAGAGATTTAGATCGAAATCAAATCGAAGGTCTTATAGAAGAAATAACTCATTTGAGATTAGATAAAAAGTCGACCGCAGATGAATTAAGTAAAGTTGAATCGGAATTAACTAATCTGAAGTGTCAAATGAAGATGGATCTGTTGCACCAAAACAGTGAGGGAAATCTGTTCGAACAGATTAATAACGACGCCTCAAAGCGAGTTTTGAAACTTGAATTAGAGAATCAGAGATTGCAGTCATTAGTGGAAAATATTAAAAATAACAGAACAACAGATACCACCGCATCTTTCCTTAATAACAATCATCAGCTCTACTCCTCTAATCGAATGAATGGCGATGACATACCAAATGGCAACTCTCCTATGATATACACGGATGACATGCTATCTCCCGGTGATATGAGTATAACTAGTGATTCCGCATCTCTTTCATTATCGGCTGATTTTAACGCTAAGTTAGAAAAGATTGAGAACGAAAACGAAAGTTTGAGAAATACAGTCGAACGCGTGAAAAGGGCTGAATCGAAGATAAGCGAACTCGAAATGGTTAGAAATGATCTGCAAAATGAACTCAAAGACCTCAAATCAAAACGAAATGGAGATTCAATTAAATTCGAACAAATAGAGCGAAATGCATCTCAATTAGTGACTGAGAATCAACGTTTGCAACGCTTGATTGACAACAACGGCAAGCGTTACGATGAGGCACAACATGAAATACAGGCGCTTGAAAGTGAAAATCACAAATTATTGGCAACGGCTGAGACATTAAAGTTGTCGGTGAAGCGACTCAATCACTTAGAACGTGAAGTGACAAATCTTGAGGCCGAAAACCATCGCTTCGAACAGGAGAAGAAGTCAGTCGATAAGGAAATACTTCGGTTAAAACAAGCGATTGATGTCAAAGATAGCGCAATAGATGATTACGCAAATCGATTATCTACTGTTGAACTCGAAAATAAGCGAATTCGTAAAGACAGTGAAAACAGTAATCAAACAGCCGTTAAACTCAAGAGTTTTGAAAAAGTCAATAAAGAAATCTCTAATGAATTGTTTGTGTCTAAGAAAACAGTGACAACTCTTAGACAAGACTTAGTTAATGAGAAGATAAAATCACAGCAATTAAGCGATGAATTAGAAAAAGTGAATAATGCTCTCGAAAAAATTTATCAAAAAAGCCATTTGGATAATAGCTTTTCGCTGAATAACGATTTGGAAAACAAGGATTGGGTTAAGCTTTTGGAGGATGTTTTTGATAATATTATTAAGAAATCTTTAGAGCAAAAAGAACTCAAAATAACTACTCTTGAAAATAAACTAAAAGAAACAATGGATAAGAACGTTGAGCTCAACAATAATATTCAATCACTGAAACGACGTATTGAAACGACCACTGATGAAACGCAGCCGACTGTAAATCATAATTTGGTTTCTGAATCACAAAGAAAAGTCACGCTTATTGAAGATGAAAACAAGAACTTGAAGAATGAGAATATCACACATAAAGACACAATAATTGATATAATGACAAAATATAAGTCTCTTGAATCAAACTTTGAATGTCTTAATAGTAAGAATATTCAATTACAGTCAGATCAGGCAAAGTTGGAGGTGGAGAACAGTTTGGTTAAGTCACAAAACTCTTCACTTCAGAGCCAGACCCAAACCATACAAACACAGATCGCTTCTATTCAGGAAATTAAAGATAAATTACAACAAAAATGCCAAGAATTTGAAAACAATTATAAGATTCTGCTCAATGATCACGAAGCACTTCAAGCACTTCATCAACAACTCACAGGTGCTCTTTTTTATCTATGCCTTTATCAATATTTGCATGGATTAAACTCTAAATTAGTCTTTATCTTATATATTCGTCACGAAAATTTAATTCACTATTTATAAGAAAATATTTTGAAAATTTTAATCAATATTTAATGCTTTAATTAAAAGGTGTCAAACATTCTTATTAGTTAAATATAGACTTTCAAAATGTTCGCCTAAACTGAAAAACGTTTATAACAGATTTATTATATAAAATTTGATTAGATCATACATATTTAATTTTGCACGTAAATTTAAACGTTCTTTTAAACTTTATTCTCTAAATTTTTTTAAACATTTTATATACATATTTAAGTACAGAGGATCTGATCGTGAACTTATCAATAGGTATGCTAAATAAGACAGGCCCAACATTTCTTGTATTTGGACTCGTTTATAGATAGTGATCGATAAGCGGATAAAATAAATGAATAATTTAAAAAATTAACCTCTCCTTTTTTTTAAATGATAGGCGCATGTCATTAAAAAAAAGCTAAACTAACAAGTATGCTCTTTATTTCTGAATGAATACTGTATCTGACGTATCAATAGATGATCCGAAAGATGCCTAATTATAAAAAGTAGAATACAAACAGAATAAATCAACTTATATGTTCCAACTTCTATTTTTAAAAATAGATTTACTCACCTAAAATTTTTTAGAATACGTCTAATTTTTTTTGAAATTAACTACTTTAAGATTAAAATTATTCAAAATTTAAACTTTATAAATTGATGTTTCAAGTAGACCATTTATACAGCATGTTCGATGCACTGTAACAATTATAAAAATTTTTAGAATACGATTTAAAATTATTTACTTTTTTTCTTGACCAGGGGTCAGGGGTCAGGTTACCGATGAAAATCTTACAAAACTAATGGTTTTCTATAAAAGAAAAGGTTTTAAAGTAAATAAAATAGAGAGTAATTTTGTCCAATTACCAAGTGGCCACTTACCTTGCCAAAGTAACAATTTTTACCGAAATTTTTTTCCGTTCATATATGAACGGATTTTTAAGCTAGTCTTAAATAAGTTGCAAAGTTATTTTATTAAGTTGCAAACTTAATAAGTTATTTTCTATTTTACAGCTGATTATGAAACTCAATCATCGAATAGTTCAGGTTTGAAACTTCTATATAAGAATTTGAGAGCTGAACATAAGGCCGTTCAAGAAAAACTTGAAGCATGGCTTCTGTCTCAGGAAGACTTGCAAAAGATGAAGGATGAGATCGAAAGTAGAGGAGATCTCTCTAATAATAATCAAACAAATGTGGAAATAACTGCACTTAAAGAAGAAAATAAATTAATGAACGAAGAACATAAAAGACTGCAAACTGAATATAAAATGTTACAAAATATTTATAAAAAGTTGAGAACCGATAACAACGATTTAAAGCTTAAGCACACAGAACTGCAGGGCGAGACGGCTGAGTGCAGGGATCGCATGTCATTACTGGATGTAGAAGTGTCTAAGCTTTCCAACTATTGTGAAATGGTTGCGTTGACTAATAATTCTCTTGAATGCCATCGAAAGAGATTAATAACTTCGATGTCGAGTCTATTGAGTCAATACCACGAAATGCTCACTGAAATCGCTGACGACAGTGAAAAATTAGTAACCGATAAAATGCATGACTTATGTGCCAAAAAGGAAAAGTTGGAAAAAATGATCAAAGATTATGACGTGACCCTTGAGAAGAAAAAGGTTGCAGTCACTAACCCTAATGTTGTCCGTCGTATTCATAGATCAACAACTGATCTTTGTTTGTCTAAAAATCAAAACTCAAGAGATCGCAATTCTGCGCCAATCGATACTTTGGTGGACGAAGCCATTTATGGACGCATTTGGGAGGCAGAGACACCTCCTATTCCTAGCAATACCGCTATTTTACGCCCCTTTCGTAATAATAATGTCTCGACATTAGAACAAAACAATTCAAGACTAATGGAAAATATGAAGACATTAAACAATGATACCATAAATCAGGTAAAGACAATTCTTTAATGCTATACTCATTCTGATAAATCGTTGAATTTCATTAAATTTACTCTAAATGTTTGTTAAGACAAAAGAGGAATTACAAAAGCCTGAACTAAATAGTGTATTATCTCCGGTACCGCCTCCTCGACCGCCACCACGAGTCTCGACTACTATTGAAAATAAAATGACTATAAGTGTCATAACTAGTCCAACGCGCTCTTCACCATTGAATAACAGCTCAACCAGTTTTGCAGCAACTCCAATGAGTGGCACAACACGTAGTACTCCTTATTTATATAATAATAATTTCACGAGAGGAACCTTTAAAAGCAATAGTATTAACTATGGAAGTCCAATACGACGCCAACCACAACTTCAGCCTCTCAAGAACGGTCATCATCACATCCATCACTTCCATCACATGCATCCACATTCAGCCTCTCCTTCATTAAATTCAGACTCATCTTTAACTCCTGTTGAAGATTCAGAACTAAGTGATAGTGCGGGCAATAATAGTAATCATCGATCTCGTAATTTAAATAATATCGATAATGTGACTGTTAATAGCAATGTTACCAATTCTATTTGGTATGAATATGGATGTGTTTAATGGCCAATGTTTAATGTTTAATTTCATATCCAGATTTAGTTATTTAATTATTAAGTAATCGAAATAATTGTACTCCATTTAAATTACTTCATCATCGCTATACTTATAACACAAAATTGTGATTTTAATATCAATCATCACTCATACAATTAAATTAAAAGATCTCTCTCTCTCTCTCTCTCTCTCTCTCTCTCTCTCTCTCTCTCTCTCTCTCTCTCTCTCTCATTTGTAAATTTGTTGCAAATATGAATTGGTTTCAACTTAAATGGTTTATATTTATACCAGATTTAGATCTGTTTGATAAAGAAATACTGAAACACTGCCAAACAACTCACTCTATTTATCATTTTATTAATCAGAATCAACTTATATCAAAATTTCTTTTAAGAGTATTAATTATAATAAATAAAATTGAAATTAAACAATCTTTAAGTAGTTGATACATACTGTATACAGAGTATAATCTGCAATTATTGTTAAAGCAAATCATTACCTAATGTATTGAATGGCAATCAAAACAAGTAACTTGGTAATAACATTGGTAATAACATGTTAATAACTTGATATTGAATCTGATGTGACTTATAAGTAATATATTGTTGAAATGTTGAAATACAGTGTATTATTGCCGTTTAATTTAATAGAAAATTGTAATTTAAATAACTGTGATTGTTGAGAATGACATGTTTTATGACAGATTATGCTTAATTATTATTATTATTTTTAATAAGTTGAAACAATCGAAAAAAGTTAGAAATGTATAGATAAATATAATATTGTAATGAGTGCCCAATCTATCTTAAGCAGAAATTATATTAAAATATAAGGTAGTTGTATATATTCTAATTCAAATTAAGTTTATATAAGTATTATATGTCTAATAATAGTAATTATAATGAACATTCATATAATAAAAGTAAGTTGACATGAGCATAAACTGCATTTAACTCAATTTCTAACATACTTGTATTACAATTTATTTTATAAGCTTTACTATTAATAACACAATATTTAGAAATGAATTAGTTTTAAGCCTATTTTGTTGAAAGAGTTATAAATAGTATCAATTCTAATAAGTTATTATTAAATGCATGTAAAATATAATGAATTGAATGAAATATATTGTTTATTATTGAATGTTAAACAGTTAGCATTAATGGAAAGAGGAAAGCACGTGATTCTAATTCTTAAAAGATTTACAGGATAAAAATGATTTACTTAATAAAATTAAGTTACGATTTGATAAATTGCTTAATTATACTTAAGCAGTAATAACGGCTTATGGCAATCAGGCATTTGGTGGAAAAGGAGTTGATTACCTGCTGTAAGTTTCAACTACAGCTGCAGTTTTGGACCCTCACAATAATACTGTATATGATTATATTAGGCAAATGGGGATTTGCAAATAGCAATACAGTAATACAGTATATGACATGTTGTGCAGGTTTCTCAATGCTTAACAATTAATGTTAATGCAAAAGATACTTCAAGTGCAAACCAGTCAATTAATTCAATTTTAAATGCTGTCCATTTTGCACTTAATCTCTACATTCATGATTCAAGCAAAACATGCCAACGACATACTTGTTCGCCTTTACTATCTCTCATATCATTCCAATGGGATAATTCTTCATCGCCGGATGAATTATACCCCAAAGCAACCCATCCCATCATTTCTTTTCTTTTCATACTTCTCTTATTATAAACTGATATCATTAATGTCACGTCTGGTAATTGGAATAATGCAACCTTTGGATAAACAGCAATATTAAAATCATTGATACCTATATTGGAATGCTATTTATTGATTAACTTACTTGGAATATAAAAGTCTCTTTAAAAAGTGGATTTGGTTGACCTCTTCGAACACTAGTTTTACTTCTAGCAATTTCTTGACCACTCGACGAGACAAGAGATAGTTTGACGTAAGTGTCTGGAGCTCTTGTCATTGTTATGTTCCGAAATTGACTGCCTATTAGGTTATTGTTTATAAGTTACTAAAAATCGTTTAAATAAAGGGAAAAGTGTTTTTACCTTTAATAACTGATACATTAAGTCTACCAGTGGTGCCATTATATGCCAATCCTAGGAGCAACTCAGGCAGACTTGCGTGTTGTTGAATGGATTGTGTGGAACCAGTGCTGTCACTTCGAGCCAAACTCGACACTTCAGATCTGGAATCTGACTGCTGGCCATTCAGACAAAGATGTTTAAGAAATTGCATATAATATAACAACTTTTATATTACAGTCGAACCCGTTTATAACGAACAGATAGGTGCAGCCAAAAGTACTCGTTATAACCGGGATTCGTTATAAGTATCCACTTTTTAAAGAAATCTAAGGAATCGGCACATACAATATGATTCGTTATAAGCGGGTATTGGTTATATCCGAGTTCGTTATAAACGGGTTTGACTGTATAAAAATGAATAAAATGGTAAATAAAATATAAAACATACAGCAAGATTAGATCGAGGCTCAAGTGTGAGCCATAGTCGCGTTTCTTGTTGTTGAGGTTTCATACAAGAAAAGATAATAATGCTTTCACCTAAAAACGGAATAAGTAAAACATATGGTTTAGATTTTCTTAAATTTTTTCTTAAAGTGAAATTCTAGTTGTAATCTTTACCGATCAAATGTTCTCTTCTTGCAAAAGCTGTTCCATAAATACGAAATCTGATTCCCAAATTCATAACGTCATCAGGATTTATACGATTGAAAGTAAAGGTTTCGTTAAAGATAGGATTTCCGCTCTGTTTTACTTTAGACTTATGTTTTTGTCTTTTATGTGGTAATAAAATGAGGCGAACATGAATCTGATTTGCACCTCCGCGTTCTTTGCATGGAATGTCGCTGCCTTGAAATACATTTACGATTAACTTTTTAGTGGGCGCGTCATATGCGTAACCAATTTCTAGTGATCCACACTTTGTTATTAACTGAGAATCTGATTGTAAATGTGGTGAAAATTCCTGTGAATGTGAGGACTGGGCATCGGATTCACATTTTTCGAATGCTGTATTACTGAAATGAGGCCTAACATCATCTCTAAAATTAATTGAACTACTTTTGCTAGATTTGTTCGCAAACTTGGTCTTCTCTTTTGAAAATAAAGCATGTGATCGATGCGATTCATCCTCATTGTCAGCACTTCCCGCCTCACTAGAACACGACCCTTCACTCGAACCATTTTTACCAATGCGTCCCTTTTCTGCTAACGATATTAAGTCACCCGAATTGCTTGCAATTTGATTGGAATTTTTTTCTGATTTGGTATCCGATTCGCAACGGATCGACAATTTTAATGAGTTATTAACTCTTTTATTATCGATTTTTTGAGAATCAGTATTGGTGTGAATCACTGTATGTCTATTTTTCAGTGTCTTGTGTTTAGTTTCGAATTTTTCACTTTTCTGATGTCGACTTATATTGTTTTGATTGCTTGTCGAGCGCTGTAATCTCTGTATGAGTTCATCTTCACTATCAGTCGACGAATCGAGTTCGTCATCATATGAAAAAGCATCCACTGAACAATCAATTCAAAATACACATTTGTATTATTATTATAAATATAACCAAATTAACGTCTTATACCTAAATCCTTCGAAACTTTGTCCTTTGGAATTTTGAGGGGTTCGTCACAACAGGGAAAGCCTCCGATGGCATTGAAACAAAACTTTTTTGTTAAATACAGATAAAAGATCAGTAAACAAGTCATACAAATCGCAACCAGACCTAAAAACGCACTCGCCTCAGTCGGAACTATAAAATATACATTCAATATTTGTTAAATTTTTATTTTTTATCAAATTTTTATATATCAACATTATTGGTTGGATTATATTTATTAACATTACAGATACAGTAAAATTATGATTATAAAATTTAAATAATATCTGACAC
>JAUJYU010001032.1:0-10359 GCA_033995675.1 Nothrus silvestris
TGATTAGGTTTAAAATTAAAATAAATACAAAGTTGAATGCATTATTACACTTAATCTTATATATAAATTAAATATCAGATAAAAAAGCAATCTTTCTTCATGAAAGTTAGTAGACCTTTTGACAACTATTGCCAAAGCTTCTATATTTCAAGTTTTTTGGAAAATTTTTCTTTTGTTTTATAAGTTTGAAAATTTAAAATCTATAAATTATTCAACTCTTTAATAAGTTGTTTAGTTATTCTTAATATCCAAAGAAAAAATGTATATAATTCAGTGATTGTCCTTGTCTGACAACACATTCTTTGTACTTATTCTTTTTCAAAAAGTCTTATTATTATAAACAAAATTTGAGTGAAAGAATTGACAACAAAAGAAACTCTATATCCTTGACCCACATTGTTATGCATTTCAACCGAAGAATGCGCTACAAATGGAATGAACGATATTTTAGAAATCAAAATTAGTTATTAACTAAAGAATAACATAATATTCTCGATCTAAACCAAATGTCAAACAATATATGCAGAAACTTTGCAAAGTATACCAAATTTCAGCTCAATTTAAAATTCAAATAAACGGAAGTTAAGGAGAGCTCACATAAAATACCGGTAGTTAAAAATTTTTGGAGCAAAAGAGAAAACATAGATTTAGTAAAAACTTTAGGGGTCTTGAAATTGCCTTTTGGAAAAGGGATTAATATATCGTAAGTATTGCATAACTCAATTTAGTATAAGGTAACTAACCTTTCTTTCCCCTAAGAAATTTATTTTCTAATGAAACCCCTTATATCACTTTACATTAAAATTACAACATTATTATAGCCTCAATTTTGAACATTTATCTCCATTCAGATCATAAGGTGCGGTGCAATTTAAGTAATCAATTACAGCTCAATTTAAATGGAGCCAATTTTTTAAATTTACACTTTTTCAGTATTCCTATATTCGATGATAGTGTTGTATAAGATCGAGATTTGTCAGTCGTCTCTCTCTCCCTCTCCCACTGCCTTTATTTTTTCTAATCTTTGATCTTTAACTTTCTTCCGGACTCATTAAATGAAACACTTATCTCAAAATGAATGCGTTAGCAATACATTAATATTCAACATTTCCTCATATATACATCAGATATACCTCATATACTTCATGATCACGATTTCTTTTGTCAATTGGATATAACATTGATTTAAGCTCTCATTAAAAAAATACTATAAATCTCTATTGTGTGAATGGATTATTGAAACGTCAGTTTAATCAATCCTCAATCATAAAGCACTTTCAAATAACATATTATTATTTTTAAGTTAACTTTAAGGCTCATCATTTTTAACATTACATTTTTCATAAAAGATTTAGCTATTATTTCGTGAAAGATTTATAAAAATTTTTGTTTATCTAAACTTACTTTGTATGAGAAATTCAGTAATATTTTTCTTACACTTTGATTTAAAATCATAATTAACTAAAATTTTAGATAAGAAAATAAATAAAATTAATTTAAAAATTTCAAACTAGAATTAATAATAGTTTATTTCATTGAAAGAAATTAAATGTATTGATTGTTAAACCAAGACTTTATTAGTTCCGTCTAATGAGCATTAATTTGTTTTTAAAAAAATTGTTGAAAAGTTTCACATTATTTAAAAATTAAATTGTAATTCACTGCTAAATATTTATGGAAAGTTTAACTTAATTTGTGACCCCTTTCACGTGCGTTCAACTTCTTGAAAATTTCTTCTTTTTATATTGAATTTTATTAATGATATCAAATATGTTTTGAATCAAAATTTCTAAATGAATTTATGCAAAATTTTATTTTAAGAGAATCTCTGATAAAGCACTACTAAAAATATTAGTTTAAAAAAATATAAATTAAAGTATAATTAACCCAATATCTACATAAGCTTAACATAATAACTGTTGGACAATATTTCAAATTTATTAATAGATTTTGCAATAATCTTCTTTTTTCAACTGACTTTTCCATAAACTATAAATTGAGATATTTTTAAATTATATGTTTTAAATCAAAGTGGGCTCGTTTTGATTTTTCAAATAAAAACTTATTTGTGTCACTTTCTAAGAAAAAAGCTGATTAATTATTGTATTATATCAATGATGATAAATAACTGAATATTTATAACGAGCTCTGACATCAGAATAAGCGATAAAAACCACAAAATAGCTTTTTAAACAAATATATACAGTAGTTCTTCAAAGTGCTAAAAATAAGCTTGAAAAAGTAATACCTTTCCCAGTTTGTGCTTAATTTGATTCAGTTTAGAAGTCATTTTTCTTTCTTTATTTATTTTTCATTTATTTATTTATTTTGATTAATTACAACAAAAATAGTTATTTAAGAATAAGTTTACTAACTTTTAAGTTACTTTTATGGGCAATAAGTTATAGCCTTATATAAAATGCTAACAATATAATAATTATACTTTTAAGATAACACTCTTATTGTAAGTTTATTATAAGATGCATATTATGCGGTAATAATCTTATTCTTAAAATCTAATCTTTGTAATCTAATAATATATTTATTGATAATCATATTTTATATTTAATATAAAATGTCATATTATTTTCAGACTCATCTAATATTAGTTAAACATTTGTGAAATTTTAAAAAATTATTTAATTTATTGCTTAACTCAAGTTTTCAATTCAAAATTTGAAAAGATTGAAATATTTTTGTATGAATTTAAAAATAACATAACAGACATAACTTTAAATCTTCTCAGTTAATGATGAAAATGTATTTTTTAAAATAATTTTAATATTCAATAATTAAGTAATAATTCAAATGCTTTTAGGAGTTGATGTTATAGAACTTAAATAAACTTTTAGATCAGGTCTTGATTTAACAGTGAAGAGTTGTGATTTATCTTTTTTATTAGATTGAAAGTTTGCGCCTTGAAATGAATTGAAAACTTTACTATAAGCCGACTCTGTTCTTAAAGTTGTTGTTTGTGGTGATTCTGAAGTCTTTTCATATTCTATTGCTTCAGATTCAAAAAGATCAAAATCCGAATTCGGTGATAATGTTGATAATGGAGTCTTAGTTGTAGAATAATTTGGATATCCTGTCCTTATTGACCAATGTGTTGTTAGGGGAGGCTTAAGAGTTGTAGGACTTATTGATGTGGTCGTCTCTGTTGTATTATTATGTTTTGAAAGTATATAGCTTTGCAAATCTTCATTATATTTATTAATTTGTTTTTGTTCATTCAAATCATTATAATAGTTAAGTAATATAGTTCTGTCCGAATTAGCGTTCACTTTTAGATCGTCCAATAAATCTGTATTTTTATCATATTTATCATTATCATTGTCTCCATTCGATGAAATAATAACAGATCCAGATTTTTTACTGACTATTATTTGATTGGATGATTCGGGAACTAAAGAACTGACAGATCTAACACTACTCTTCACACTTATAATTGGACTTTTATTTTCACTGCCAATTATTCGAACTCCATATGGAAGTGGTCTTTGATTGTCTGAATTTTGTTTCGAACTTTCATTAATTTGACTATTTTTATTGTCTTCTGATTTAGTAGAATAGGAAACACTTTTTGTGATTGTAACATTTGGTCTGTTATACCGACTGATTATATTATTCCAATCAGATCTCGAATCATGAAGTGGCTCAAGATTTCTTGTAATGCCATTCGTACGGGCAGTTTGAAGTCCATCTTTATTATAATTATGATTAGGGTTTAATTTAGTTTCATTTCTATTTTCTCTATTTTGATTAATATTGTGTAGAATTTCGGGCTCATAAAAGTTGAAAGAAGGTCTCTGAATTTTATCGTTAACATTTGCTAATGTTTGATTGTTTTTGGCTCTATTTTGTTGTTGTGGTTGATTTACAATAAAATCCTGATTGTTATCAATTCCTTGCGGAAGTCCTTCTTGCGGAAGGACTACATTTCTCAAAGTGGGATCTGGGATATCAACGTTGGGAAGCCTGAACTTGGGATCTCCAAATTGTGGGATTGGGGGGAAGGGTCGTAAAAGGTACTTATTTCCATTGTATGGTATTTCTGGCTGTGAATATACGTTCTTTTTTGCTTGTCTTCCAGTTAGAGCGCTGGCCATCGGCTGACCGTTTTCTGCATTATTTGTATTTATTTGTTGTGCAATGAAATTAGATTGACTTTTAGGACTATTGAATTGAAACAATGACTGAGAATCAAATATCGATGGATCTAATGGCAGGTATTGATCATCAGAGCTATCAAATAATTTGATGGCTTCTCCAATATTTCCAATATTTCCAAAGTTTGCATTTGATATTTGCGAAAATGGATTTGTATTAAACGAAAACTCTGAAGGATTTGAAGGCTCGAAATTGTTTGGCCTTAAGCTCGTTGAAACGCTAGACGGTGTAGAAGGGTTTCCCTTTGATTCTACAAAATTTTCAACTTTGTTGGCTTGTGTTGTCTGAAGATTTGTTTTATTTTCGTTGGAAAGATTTTCAGGTATTTTTTGTCTTCTCGGAGGCCTTTTAAACGATGGTCTTCTCAAAGAGACCTCACGATATGGGACCAAATCATTTGGTGGGCTTTGAATGAATTGCATTGGCTTCTCATTGTATTGTATGTTTTGCATTGGCCTCTCATTGTATTGTATGTTTTGCATTGGCCTCTCATTGTATTGTATGTTTTGCATTGGCTTCTCATTGTATTGTATGTTTTGCATAATTGGAAAGTCTGCGAATTGGTTCAAATCATATATATTTGCATCAAAATTAGGTACAATCGGGTTATTCGGCGGACCATTCATTTGAGGCTGTTTTGGAGGCAAAAAGTAGGGAAAGTTTTGTTGTGCCGATGGATGGATCGATGGATTAGGTCTTAAAACTGGCTTTTCATAGGAGTTTCCAACCGGAGTTGGGCTGTTGAAAGGGCTAAAAGATAATCCATTTCCCAAAATATCATAATTATTATCTGCAATCGCAGAGACCATTGGCAAGTATTGGGAATTTGATAAAAAAGGATTTTCTAAATAACCATTACTATATCCAAATGCCTGTCTCTTTGATCTTGTGTTGACGTGTTTTGATTTAGAGTTTCTCAAATGCAAAACATAAGCCGGAATTTCTCGACCACTTTCTGTCAGAGGAATAGTTGTGGGCTTTAAAAGACTTGCACTTATACTTTGTTTTAAATCGTTTTTCGATAAACCGGTCGGAACTAATAATGGAATACTTAAGATGGAAGATTGACCATTTTTATTATATCCATTTGCACTGTTTGATGATTTATTTATCTCAGTCTTCATTTGATTTGGAGCCACATTTTTATGTAACGCCATTTCCAAATTTTCTGCTTTCATTTGTTGGTTTTGTAATCGCGTTAAGACTTCAATCATTTCACTCAACGGCGGAAGAGATTGTACCGATTTTTTGGGAGAAGACGAGGAAGTTTGTAGTCTTATGTTAGAAAAATTATTTTGTGTCCGAATCTTTGAATTATCTGATTCTTTGTTTCGTTGGTTTTCAAAGTCATTGTTGAAAAACTTTTGTTCATTAAATAAGTTAAATCCGGGAAAGTCTTGACCAATGATATCTCGGGGTAAATAAGATGAGAATTCAGAATTTTGTGTGGATTTGGTTTCCGTTCGAGGACGAGGTAAACCAAAAAGATTATTAGATGTTTTCGGTCTTTCTGGTGATTCACTCAATAATTGGGAAAACCTGATTGGCTCTGATTGAGGTCTATTAAGATTTTGATTGTAACTCGGATTTTGATATTTTTGTTTAATATTTTTTTCTTCTGGAATCCAAAAGTTTTTGGTATAATTAAATAAATTTGGTTTATATTGAGTTTCGTTTTTTAGATGTAATGGAGGTTCTGATGAAAAATTGGTTGAGTCATAACTAACAGTTGTTGGCTTTACCAAAATGGGTATTTGGGTTGTGGTTGTTGTAAAGCTAAGCCTATGATTCTGTAAATTAGTTGAAGGATTCCTTTGGGATTCTTTTACAACTAAATTAACATTTGTTCGAATTGTCGAAGAAGTTTTATCTGATAAATTCGCAGAATTATTCAATAATTGAAGAGGAATTTCATTGCTATTATTTAATTTAATTATAGTCTTTAAATTTTGATTGGTTTGATTGTCAGAACCTTTTTGAGACCGATTGAACTTTGAAAACCCATTAAAAGGTACCCAATTCTTAGTTTCTAAAGGATGCACTTTTGTATCTGTATTCAGATTTAGACCACTTATGTTATCTTCATTTGGTTGTTCATTGAATTTCAAGCTATTATTATTTATATTATGAGTGATTTCGTTGTGTCCAATTCGAGTGCCATAAGGGGCTCTCCATTTCTTGAGATATGGATCAGCTGTTGTATAACTTGCAGTACTAGTGGTCATAGGTTTTGGTTCAAATATTTCCACATTTTCTGCAGCGCTCGCATGAATATCTTCGGTAACAATTGAAGTATTATTGTGTTCAACAATGGTTTGTTTGCCAGAGTTTAGGCAATCAGAAGTGGCGTTGAATTCACACGACATAATCACTTCATTATAATAAGACTTTGGCGGACAGATAAAAGTGAATCTGAAACCATTCACCTAATTGGAAATTGATTTATCAATTAATTGCTTAATGAAAATTAAAATATAATAATTTTGTATTTATTAAAATATGATCATTTACTTTGCAATAATGAAATAGTTGACAAAAATCTCGATCAGCGTAATAGCCTTCAGATTTTCCTTTACAATTGAATTTAACTTTAGGTAGAATTTTCTGTAGTGGATCATCGTTTTCATCAATTACTTCTTTTTCAGATGAAGTTTCGATATATTTGTCACTGTTTTGGACAGTTGTCTCTTCTTGAGAATAGTTTCTGTTCGTAATTGTTGTTGTCTTAACAAAAAGTTAAATAATTAAATTTTAATAAAATAAAAACTCATAAAAGTCTAGATTATTTCAATAATTATAATGAATTATCATAATTATGTTTTAAGTTAGGACTGAATAAAATTTAAATTCTAAAAAGTTCTCTTTGAGATCTCTATTTCAATCTTAATATAATAGAGAATAACCTAAATTTAATGATTAAGCAGATAAAGAGACCGCAACTAAACTTATACTTATAAAGTCTGTCTTAACTAAGTTGACACTCGGCTAAAGTGCTGAAACCCAATTGTTATTAGAGTTAATATTAATGACAAATATTATTCGTTTAATAGAGGGAGAGTTCCAATGATGAGAAAATTTAGGGCTCATATGAGATGATTTGTTCAGAAATGGGTCAGCCATGAAATATTGCACAAATTTATTAGTATATTTCAAGGGTGTTTTGCAGTTCACTTTGTCAACTCTATCGTCAATAATTGGTAATACTTCGTTCCACTAAAGCTTAATTAATGTTTTAAGATTGCAATTATGCAAAAGAAACCAATTGAGTTCAACATATTTCAAACGCTTATTTCCACTTTTTAGCTTACTATGCATCAATATACAATCAATATACTCTACATTATATTCTTTCTTTTAAATACATTTTTCTGTAAGTTTCCATTTTAAATAACTTTATGCTTAACAACAATATAATTCAAATTAATCACCTCATCATTTTCATGTTCATCTTCTTCATATTGTATCGATTCTTCCGCGTCACGATCTTTGTCATCATAGGTTTCAAAGGCAGCCACTATTAGTGCTGTAAATAATATAAATATCTCCTTCATATATATCATTAAAATTAATAATTAAAATTTTCAATAATGTGTTCCTATATTGAAGGCTATAAACATATTAGTTATTTAGAAATTTTCACATGTTAAGTTTAATGAGTTTAATGCTTTTGAATTATAATAAAGCTATTACTATTATCTTATTTCAGTAGGTATGAGTTATTTCAAGTGAATATAATTGCTTTAAAAATAATTCTTCTTTATTTTTATACTTTTTTCATTAAATAATCCTCAGTTAAATTGTTTTTTGAGCTTATAATTACTGGAAATATTAGAAAACTCCTTCATTTAAATTTACTATAAGATGAAGCGATTTAAACTAATTTTTAGCATTAAATTCTTAATTACTCTATAATGTGGTTATTACCTGAGCTGATGAATAACCATAAAAGCGCGAACAACCACTTGGCTGATGCCATTATTTAATTTATGTCAATATTTTCTTGTATATCATCAGGAATTCATTAAAATAAAGTTGCAAAGCCTGTCACATGTCTACAAATCCGGCTAATAGTTGAAAAATTTAAGTTAATTGAAATTTTATTAGTCATAATTTGAAATACAAATAATATAAATAATATAAAAACATAATATCGAATAACTTTCAGTGCGTGAAATGGTTGAAAAACGATTGAAAAATTTGGTAAAAAATGCAGTTTTCTTAAAATAATATTATGTGAAATATCCTTGACAAAGGTGACTTTATTGCAGCTCATAAAAGTGTAGCTGAAGAAATTAATTTCAAATTAAATTATCATTATAAAAATTAGAAACATTAGAAATTAGAAAAAGTATTAGTGCCATTCAGAATCAAGTTTGTACCAAATTGTCGTACAAAATGCTACTCAACATAGGGACGGCTTTTTAAAGAAATATGTCTGTAAATCAAATCTACAGATTATAATACAACTTCCGAAGTGGCCGCTAATCAAATGCAGTAAATGAACAGATAATCAAAGATATATGAAAAGTTTGCATTTATTTAAAAATACTATATTAGATACTATTAACTAAACCTAAACCAAACCTAAACTAAAATATTGTATTCAAGAATTCTTAAGTATCGTTCTGACTGCTCGCGTAAACCCATTTAATAAGGTCTGACTCGGAGATCGGGCCCCTCTTCTATCAGGTGTACAAACAATTCTATTACTAGGCCTCACTTCGCTCGGAAGCAAAACGCAATAATTATTTATTTTTCATAAAATGTAAAAAATTTATATTTAAATTAATACGGGTTAAGGGTTTAGAATAATGAAAATATTAAACAACGGGTTAAATACATTTAATAAATTCTGAGTAGCGAAGAGACGGGTGGCCCACATATTATAAGTTATATTTGGTTTTTATACTGAATAATATATATAATAAAATTATAGTACGATTTCCTATTTATCTTTTTTAAGTAACTCTTATTAATAATAGTGAGCAATGATAGTAAGCGCAAACATGAATAGCATTGCTTTAATGATAGAAAAGTTATAAGTGTTTGCAGCACGAAACTCAACAATGGAGGGTAACTTCTACATAAAAGTCCAATTGTTTGACCATCGATTGTACTTAACAATCCACTTAAGAACATTGCAATATGTTTGGAAATACTGAACATTTTGTAATACTTAAATTAAATCTAGTTTAAAGTTAATAGAAACTCGTACTATCTTATAAAATTCGGTCATTAATTTTTACATTAAATGTCTTAATGTTTATTAAATGTATCAAACATAAGAGTCTATAAGTATTAATTAAATTACAGATCAAAATATTAATAAATTATATATTTTCTATCAATAAACAAATAAATTTACTTCAATTATAAATAGTCGTCAAATAATCAGATATGGAATAATTAATGTCTTCAAAATGCGGAAGAATTTGTATAAATAGATTCTAAAAGTCTATAATATTTATGTCTGTGTCAGTTAAGTTATTTTAATAAATCTAAAGTTTGCAACTTATTCCGTGAATAACTAAAATGGCTAAAGTTATTATTATTTGATTTCATTTTTCAAAAATATTATATATGATTGTATTTTTAAAAAAAGCAATTATCTGCCAATTATATGATATATTTTGTGTACCAACATATGAGTGGCAGAAAGACCAATATTCGAGTCTTTTCGTATCATTAATAATTGAAAGGCCGGATGGAAAAAGAGCGGAAACTCATTTTTAATTGTTGACTCTATTTATATGCAAATTATTAATAAAAGAAATAAGTCTTTATATTTAAGAATACAATTTCATTATTTATATGAAATTTATTTGATTGGTTTAAGTATAAAATTCAAATAAGTTATGTATAATACTAGGTTATGTATAAGTTATGTACAAACTTCAATAATTGTTTAGTAGACTAAGGAATGATACCTATAATATTTTATATAATCATAAGGATTGTATACCCAATCAACTAAAATGTCTATCAAATCAAATGTAAAGATTGCAATAAACTTTATTTTGGAGAAACCAAAAGGTATTTCAAAGTGAGACGTAAAGAATATGAATCAGCTCTAACTAACAACAAACCTGATAAGGACTCATTTTTAAAGTATGTACGCACAAAATTCAGGTTTTTAGACCCCTCCCTCCCCCTTGTACGCATTTTGACACCTATTTCTTGCTATTTTTC
>JAUJYU010001033.1:0-10357 GCA_033995675.1 Nothrus silvestris
AGTCTGTTTCACTCCTCTCACTTACCTATGTGTCCATCTGTGTCTGTCTGTCAGTCTGTTTCACTCCTCTCACTTACTACCTATGTGTCCATCTATGTCTGTCTGTCTGTCTGTCTGTCTGTCTGTCTGTTATGAGTCCCTCTCATTTGATGCAATCATCATCAATGTTATTAACAAAAATTCTTCTGTATTTACTTAAGTCCTATTTAGTGCACAAGCAATGCATTGGCCACTAAAATAACAACTATAACTACTATACAGAACAATTACTAATGAATGTAAGAGTGGGTCTTCAGTACATTAAATGGCAATAAGAAATAAAATAAAAAGAGACCTCTCCTCACTTCAACTACTTCTCAAATTATGGCTGTACTAAATACTTATCACAACAAATTTCTAGCATTTAAATTTCGGAGTCTTTGATCAAAGACAAGATGCGAAGTTTTGATTACATCAAGTGATGAATGGATGCCAACAAATATTACCATCATTTAGCTATTATTTAAGACTTGTTTATATCGATTATCGCGACTTTCAACTTATTATTTTTCAATTAAATGGTTTTTAATAAAATTTAATAAAATGTTTTTTAGAAAAACAAGATTCCAAATAAAATGTTTCACTTGTAATGTGAAATAAAACATTTCAGTAACTTTTAAATATTAGTATACTATACACACAAATTTATATAAATTCCTATATCTTGTGCTTAAGACTCGGCTACAGTTCAAAAATTAAGAATTAAAATATACCAAAAATAGTATTGGTTTCTAAAAAGAAATAAATTAAGGAAAATTTTTTTGCAAAATTGTTTTTTTAAGTTAATAAGTAATCCAATCAATGATAATCTTCTCTACATAAGTAAATTATTTACATTTATAATTATTTAGATAATACCGTCAATAATATTGATAATTATAATAATAAATTGAATAATTAGTACTCATTATTATTTAACTAGGAATCAATTTATGCGGTCCTTCATTTGAAAATTTTATTAGGAACTTTTGTTTATCTTTATCAGTTTTATAATTAATAAGTGCAGAATTTAATTACTTAATTATTACATAGTCTGAGGTAGAATTTGAGACGATAATAATGTCAACGGACCACTTATGTTTGAGTCTTTGCTTTATGCAAACATTCTTTGTTTGAGTCAATAAAATCAATTATATAAACATAATTAATAGTTTCCAAATTCTGGTATTTTCAAAAATTATATATCAATAAAAAATCTTAAACTAATTATATAATAGGATAGGTTTACATAAAAACGTTTGTAATGAAAGTAAGCACAACTACTGTTCACAGTGAATTTGTTTCATGATAATTAGTGTAATACAGTTACAAATCTCCATCATCATGACTGACCTCCTAGTTTCACAATAATTCTACTCTTATATTTAAAATTAAAAGGTCTACAGTAGCCATAAATTGATAACTAATAATAATTATTACTTATTTTTGTTTTTACTCCATTTAGAAAAAAGAAAAAAAATTCAAAGGGTATTCAAGTATTTGAAATTTACTCGATATATTGCACGCAACATTGTTTTATAGTAATAATGCACCTCAAATTCCACAAACATAATCAACAAATTGCGTAATCAAAAGCACCGGAGTGATAATAATAATTATTATTGGGATTAATATTATTTTCAGCTAATACTTAGTTTGCTTTTTAAACAATTTATTTCTCATTTAAAGTCGGACTTTAGCATCATTTTTTCAAATAGGAACTGGAAGTCGCCTTTAATATATACTTATTTATGTCTATATATAATATATATATTGTGGCGCGAGTTTAATATTCAATTTTACAATAATAGTAATAATGATAAGAAGTTGTCATAACTAAGTCATTAATTGAGGAATGTTTCTTTAAATATTACAATGTTTTGAAAAGTAATTTCTTTATATGTCGAGTATATATACTTTCTAAACATGAAACTTTTGTTCATGAGAACATCTTTTTGGCGGTTCTAAAATAAAAATTATCGACACAAACGACATTTACATTATTACAATAATTATGTATTTTGTTTTGTGTTGTGCATGAATTTTATATTGAGAAACAATAGCAATTAATCACACAAATTGTATTGGGAAACAAAAGTAATTTAGGGAACCTTCGATTCAATATGTAGAGCATCATAAATGCATTTTTCTAATACAGTATTCCAATAAAAAAGCAGGAACTTGATTGACAGTTTTGTCTTCATAGTTTCTAATAATATTTAGTAATAGTATTTTTTGGTTTATTTTAATTTTATAGTTGGAAATAGTTTTCTTTTTAGTGAAAAAGTTGAGGATAAAACTTTATAGTGAAAAATTGTTACATTTAATCGAATAACTTTGATTTAGTTACCCATTATTCAAATAAAGCAAAATTGATTGCAACATTTGACCCGCAAGTTTTGATAGATCCTCAACTTTAGGAACGTATTATTTAGTATTATTTTAATAATATTTAAAATTTATAATCTTTTATAATTAGTCCATATTCATCATCCTTTTATAATATAATATAAATCAATTATTTGTTAAGTCATTTGTCAACAGTGTCTTAGAGTGTTTGTGTCGAAGAATTAGTCTTTTTGAGTTTGTGCCCAAACCTCATATAATAAAACCTCTATGTGTTTCAGCGCTTTAGTTATATTTCTAACGCGTTTTGCGCAAGTGTTTAGTTTATAATAATATTATATAATTAGAGGAACACAAAAATTAAGTATTTTTCGACCCAATTTGAAAAAAGACGCAAACATTTGTTTGACAGTTTGCTTGCAATATATTAGCGGTAATGATATATCAATTAAATAATTTGCAACAATTAATGAATAATTGAATATTTGTAATAAATGAGAGAAGAGCTCATAATTATTGCAATCAATGAGTGGCATCACTCAAATTACTATAAGCAACAGCTGCAGCGTTTACGTTCATATTCTTAGTTAAATAATTAATTAAATTTGCATCGTTTCCATTCATAAATAGAGTCGCCATATCTGATAGATTATTAGATCCATTGTCAGGTGTTGTGCCACCATTAGAAGTAATAGAAGTTGTTGAGGTCGTGCTCGTAGTTGTATTGGTAGTCATTTCATACTTTTGAGTCCTTTTTATATGTCTATCACAATCGCAGTGAAACTTATATTCAACAATTGAAGCGAATTTTTCATGACAAGCGCGACACTCGATATAAATTTGTACTAATTTTAAAGTCGCCTTAATATCAGAGCTCTGTTTTGCAAAACAAGAGGCTCTTTGATGTCCCAAACAAAGGACTTCTGCAGGATATGTCATATGACATTTCTTACAAGTGAAGCCAACCTCAACATCGCTTTCGTTAATCATTTTAAAGTCTAAATCGCTGACAACACATCTCAGTTCATCGATATGACGGCCGTCTTGCATAAAGCGGACACTACTTATGCCAAATTGATTCAATTTGCTGGTGATTTCAGGAAGAGCTGATGGCGGCAGTTGTAGAAGACTTAGTGGTGTGCCGTACATATTGCTTGTGTCCGCATAGAAGCTCGTGTGTTGCTGTTGAGGGTGTTGTTGTTGAGAGTGTTGTTGTTGAGGGTGTTGTTGTTGTTGCTGTTGATGATGATGTTGTTGTTGTTGTTGTTGATGTTGTTGTTGTTGTTGATGTTGTTGAGCGTGTTGTTGGTGTGGTTGCTGTTGAACTTGTGAATGTTGTTGAATGGAGACAGTAGTGTTTGGTGTCACTTGTCCTGAATTAGGTCCAGAACCGACTGATCCACTATTCCCCGACTGAGCTATTTATTTGTTTAAAAAATGGGAAAATGTGAGGGAAAGCAAAGAAAAAGGAAAAGATATAAATTGTGAGTAAAGATTTGCCGCAATTAGTAAAAGTAAAAGCATAAATATAGTTAAAATGCCATTGAGAGACATAAAAATGCAACTTTTGTGGCATTAGAATTCATGTCTATTGCTTGTAAAGGGCGTGCTTTAGATGTGTTCGTGTAGTAATGCAAGCGATGCAAGAGAAGCGTGTCTTCGTCGCAAAGTCAGGTCCTAAATATACTGGGATTGCATGGCATCATATTTGTAGCCTCTAAGTTGATGCATCGTTAAGATAAGTTTACTAAATTTGACTTAGGCTCAGGTGTTCAATGAAACATCACAGCATGCGAGACACATAAAATACAACTAAAAATACTAAATTTACAGTTCTCTCAAGTATATGCAATTATCATGAGATCCGGCTTTAGTTAGCCTAATGTAAAAGCATTAATGTTTAAAAGTCCACTCAACTTTGGGGAAACAAAAATTTTTATCATTTCATTCAACTGATGTTCTCCACAATCTTCTTTACTTATGTCTCATCTCAAACAATGAGAAAAAGTGAAACTATTTCTCTCATATTCTATTTTCTTGTCGATCTCACACTCATATACAGTTACTCTCATTCGACTCTCTCAGGTCTGAGACATATATCTCCCGCACCCTCTCCTTTGATGCTTCGCTTCTTTATTTCATTTAGACTCACAAATACTCACAAATATGACATTCGCTTTTGCTATTCATTTGAGCGAATAAGCAGAATGAAAGAGGGAATGACAGTATATCGCAATAGGGGAACTCAAATTTCTCTCAACATCAAATTCTACAAGTTTTAGCTCAGTTTTTGCGAAGTTTCTTTTCCCAATCAATCAATCAATGAGATGACCAACGAATATAACTCAAACCATTCCAAGTTATGCAACAACAACAGTAACAAAAAGAAAAAGTTTTCGACATCAATACTTTACATGCTATGAATGTTAGTTATCATGCTATGAACGTTAGTTATAAAAGGAATCAAACGGTAATTCCAAAGAGTCAGAAGGCATCTGATGTGAAATAGAAAATATTACAAATAAGTGAAGTGAGTAGTTTGTTTAGCAGAGGGATGGCACTGATAGTACTGATCGGTGTTTTGGCATTACTAATGCTAAACTGAGTTAAACTTATATTTTTTCATTTCAAACTTTATCATATCAGTCGTTTGAATCAGAAAAATTATATTCTGGTCACAAATGTCCATTTTTCAGTGTCAACCATACACTCAGTGGGTGGTTGGCCTCCCGATATGGACGACTTATGACTACTTTTAAAAGCTGTCTCTGCTCTGGCACACCCATTGTAAAGCAGTTTAATGTTAATACTGTACTGAGTTTTTAGTTTCTACTTTTTAATCACTTTACTTAAAGCTAACTTTAAGATGGATGACTCAGATAAGAGATTCTAATTAATTTAGTTTTTTCCAGCTTTTCTTTTCATTTCGTAAGACTCCCCACAATATTCTTTACATTACTTTTTTATGCGTCACTTTTTCTAATCTAAACCTATATATACTTTATATAATATAAGCTTCATTTGCATCTCCAGTAATTTGGCAATAATTTACAGCAAAAGCAAAGTCGAGAGGGAACGGAGTCAGACTCGTCCTCCGCTAATAACATCAAATAGCATCACATACAAAAAAGGAGTTAACAAGCTTTAGGCTTAAAAAACAAGCTCGAATAGTATAACGCAATGCGCCACTGCCACCACTGCCTCAGTCAGTACAGCACAATGTATGTGTCAGTAAGGCATTGCTTGGCATTACTTGGCATTGCTTTGCTTCACATTTTTTACGGCTCAGAGCAAACTGTAATATAAGAGAGAGGGAGAGAGAGAGAATGGGAGAGAGCGAGAGGGAGAGAGAGAGAGGGAGAGAGAGAATGGGAGAGAGCGAGAGAGAGAGAGAGGGAGAGAGAGAGCAATGAGCAAAAACTGCTACGTTTTACTGAGAGAAGTGAAGAAAAAAGAGGCTTCCATTTGTGCGCTCCCCCGTTCTCTTCTCATAAATTGCCTCACATGAGCATTAAAAAATCAATGAATGCAAAGCTATAAGTGCGAGACCAACGTTAAGAATTAAATCGAGAGAAATGCACAAAAATTTGTTTTTTGCTTCACTCTATGGCGTATGGAGTATGAGATGTGAGAGAATGAGAAAAAGGGATGGAGAAAAATAAGGTTGCAATGTTGGTTGTGTGCACACACATCTCTTATAAACTTATATGATCTATGAATTTGTAGGTCTCAGTGGGGACTTTCACGAACTGTTTTTTGCAATACCGCTGAAACTTGAATTTTAAACCTCTAATGAAATGCAGATAAGAAGTCGCGCGACTTATTAGAGAAATACTAAATTTATGTTATATTTGAGCCTAACTGATGCCAATGAGATTGACATACTGTTTCATATTTGGTACATCACTTATTTTGCATAATCACTATTCATAATCTGACGACAAGCCCATCATCCAAACGAAAGCGACTTACAAGTGAATTGCATAGCAGTGATAGTGTTTTACTTGTATTTAAATCAGTTAAAACTAACGATTGACATGTTTTCTGCAAAAAGACTCATTGAATGAGTGGAGTATATCAGTCAATACATATTCAGTGATGCAAATGCAACACAACTCTTTTCTAACTATCACTCTTTAAACTGTATGCCCTGTTCTCTCCTTTCAATAAAAAATCAATTTCGCTGTGAAAGCAAACGATTAACCCTTTTTATAAACTAACACGTAGTCAAGCAGTAAAAGATATTGAAAGGCATTTGCAAACGCCCTACACCTCAATCCTCTCCCTCCGAGTCATATAAATATTGTTATATAAACTCTAAACTAGTTGTGCCTCACGTTCACAAATGCAAATCGTTTTGGTCTGGTTCCTGTCAAAGCCGATGATGTATTGCTTGTTACTCTTTTAAAGAGAATATAAAGCCGTAAAAAGGATTCATAGGCGATGATACGAATATTTGAATGTGCCTTATATTTAGTGATATATTGAGATGTGTTGAGAGCACTATTGCTCTAATTCTCCACTCGCTTTAACAAGTAGTTTCTGTCAATATTTTTTTCTAAATCCTTGCTTTCTTCAAATATAACATAAAACTATGCGAATATATCTAATATCATAAAAATGATGATAAAAATAATAATAATATTAAGACAAACGAACATGATTTTAAAATTTAAATGGAGCCAATCTAAAGAAAGCCAGTATTTGAATTATTTTCTCTTTTTTACTTGAACCGTGATTTTTATTTCAATTTCCCTTTTTATAGTTTTTCATCAAAATAACAAATAAAGAGGGAAAACGCATAATATAAAAGCTGAAGGAAATAACAAGCAGGCATCACATGGCATAGAAAGACGCAACAAACATGATACACATCATATACAGATACGTTAAAATTAAATTTCGACTTTTGTCTCCACTTTTATACTATAACAAGGCATAAAGCATTTTAGTCAAAGCAAAGGTATTGTTGCAAAATGTGATCTCCAACCAGAACTCTTGGGTAATACAAATCAATAATGTCTCAACAGGAGCACCAAAGATTACCATTTGTAATAAAGCCTAGGGGTTAGAGAACGATATCTATATGCGAATGCATGCACAAAAAGAAGTTCAACGATTTCTCTCTCTCTCGCTCTCTGTCTCTCTCGCTCTCGCTCTCTGTCTCTCTCTCTCTCGCTCTCTCTCTCTCTCTCTCTCTCTCTCTCTCTCTCTCCTCCCCCTCTCACAGACTTAGTAACTCTCGTCAGTTTTGGCCATAGATTTGTTATTAGGCGCAGTTGTCTGCATGTCTGCCACCCTCAACATTGAATTAAATAGACTCATTCCAATATTGAACGTATGATAAATAAATGAAAAAATCATAAATAATCGTGAGCACAAAAAATAGTGTAAATTTCTCAAAATAGATCAGTCATGCATTTTATAAATACTATAAATAACTCGGAATTAGATGTGTATAATTACAGGTGTATTTGAAATATAATGAGATTATTATTCAGAGCATTCTGTAGTTGGCATAATATCCTAATATATATTTAAAATTTGAATAAAACTATTAATAGCTTCAAATTATATAATTTTGCAAAAAATAAAATCTGGAATTGAAAATTAAAAACCTATTTTTAATTTCTTTAGAGGAAAATTACAGTATAGTTAAGATTTATCTGTAATTAGATTTTTGAAAAGGGGTGTAAATTTGGGGGCAAAAGCCAAATAAGGCCATAAATGGTCACAAATATCAAAAGAAATAACACAATTTCTTTGTAATGTTAGAAACTAACTTCATCTCAAATATCCAATTAACTTTCTCTACTGCGTTTTGTATTGTATTTTTTTATTTTGTTACATTTATTTATCCACAAATGTAAAGTAATAATAATATTATTTTCTTTCTTTTTTGTTATATTTTCCTCATTTTGTTTTGAGAGAATGATATGATATTAAACAACACAAAACTCTGCTATATATATAAGTTTATATATAAGTTATACTTTTATACATTATATACATAGGACAACATTACAACACTTTATTGCATTATGAACTGTACATTATGTCGGTGCTAAAGTCACTTCTACCTCTTTGTTGTGTATTAATCATAATGTGTAATAATAATAAAAGGAAAAGCGATATTTTCTAAGTGAACCAAATATAGACTTACAATAGAAACGCAATACAGACTCAATACAAACCCAATACAAACCCAATACAGATAGAGAACACACATCTCACACAACACACATCTCACACAACACATCTCATACAGTGAGCAGAGAACAGGTGAGACCGATCTGAGACAACCAAAAAGTATTATTGTATTGTAGAGCACGAGTACAGGTGATAACTGTAAGCCATGCTCAGAGTCTGCACTAAATTAAAAGCTTCGTTAAAGCTATCGGAGAAGAGAAAGCATTTTATTTAAAGCTTTCATTCTATTCATTAACTATTCTTCTATTCCTAAAGAGCGAAAACTATTGTAAACTATTCTTCTATTCCTAAAGGCGTAGTAGTGTTCAAACAAATGCTCATTTGACTAATTAGTTTAGCGCTCAATGAGTGGTAATTAGTAGATAACCAATAAAGAAGTGTAAACGCATTTTTAATTAAAGCAAAATAGGATTTGTTTGAATGAATGTGAATACGAAGTCTGCGTGTGTTTGCGAGAGGGGAGAGAGAAATATGAGAGCAATTAATAATTTAAACATAATATCATACAGAAAAAAGACTTGTGTAATATTGTTTTTCTCATTATTTTGCAACACTGAATGCATATTTTCTAATTACATGTCAACGTAATTCACAATATACTACATAAAGCATAGAATAATTGTAGACATAAAACATATAAAACATAGTTCAACATTAGTGCAAATAATAAAAAGAAATTGAATGAGAACAAAAAAATTACTTATATTTGCACTTTTTTGTAATCATCTCTCACGCGCTTCATAGCAACAAAAATTTTATGGCATTAATAGTGCATTTCCTTCGTTTCCATTCATTGATTAACTTAGAACTGGACGTTCTGTACTGTAATGTATAAAAATTCTCCTTGGCTTTATATGTGTGTCCGTCTGTCTGTCCGTCTGTCTGTCCGTCTGTCTGTCCGTCTGTCTGTCCGTCTGTCTGTCCGTCTGTCTGTCCGTCTGTCTGCTAAATAGATCTCGAAAACGGTAATAGCTATCAAAAAACTGATTTCATATTCATAATTAGTGTCTCTGAGAACCTCTTAAATGACCACAAAAGTATGTGTCCAGTAACGAGTGGCCAAGTTACCGACGGAAAACTACCGATATTAATGCTTTATTATGGGATCGCGCTTTTATAAACTGTCAAAGACTGTATATTTTCACTTGTTTTATGTTGTTTTTTACTAATAACATGTCTTCAAATTTTAAGTTTTAAGTTTTATACATTCATAAACATAAATAGCTGTCTGGGGAAGTATAGGGAAGTTTATCTTTAAATTTTATGATAGGGGCCCCAAAAAATCAAAAGACGGCTCTGTGTAAATTTAATCATAAATAGGACTATTTTGGAATTAATTTTAAATCATTTTGAATAAGATATGTTCCGTGCTCGTTGCTGGTGCTCGGGGAGGATGCGCTCGAGCACGTACTCGTATTTGGCAAAAATCTGGTACTCAGTCCTAGTGGATCCGGTGCCCGAGCACGTGCTTGTGTTGGGCTAAAAGCTGGTGCTCGTGCTCGCCAGTGGCTCGAGCACTGTCATCACACTCTATTAGCATTATGCAAATTAGGGACAATACAAATGCAATATAAAATGGGTATTAAGTAATACTATTAACCTTCAATACATTTGAATACAAATTGCCACATTTCGTAATTTTATTTGATATTTTTATCAATTAAGCGCTTAATCGATTAGAAATGTGCATAAATTGGATTAGTGTCAACTAAATCACTCATTTTTAGTATTGTCCCTAATTTGCATAATTATAGTAATCCTATTGTTCTCTAATCTCTATTAT
>JAUJYU010001034.1:0-10356 GCA_033995675.1 Nothrus silvestris
TGTCTTTGTCTCTGATGTGAAACGCATTCAAAGAGTATTGTCTTTGTCTCTGATGTGAAACGCATTCAAAGAGTATTTTGTCTTCATATGAGACAAAACTTCTGACAAATCATCACAAAAACAATCACTAAATGAATCTCTTCTTAAACTCAATTCATTACAACTCTTATTATCATTCATTTGATTGACTTTTATATTATTATTATATTTAATAATCTTTTTATTCCTTAATTCCATAATTATTACAACAATTCTAATGTGTCTTCACTTATGATTAAATGAAACTTAATTTCACTCAAATATAACTTTAATTAAACTTATAATTAAATTAAATAAAGTGAAAGTTGAGATAAATAGCGAGACTTTTGTAAACAGAAACATATGTTTTATTATAATAGTTAACAACGAGTGTAGTCATGACTACAATTTATATTTATATCAAATCTAATGCAATGCCATCTCATGTCTCACTCAATACTAACAAATAGTCAATAAATGAGCGCTATTTTTAAATTCATATCAAATCATTGTTCGGTTCATTAATTGGTTTGTTTGACATAATTTGTGTATATTTTATATTTTAATCATTAAACTCACGTCTGATTAGTTGTAAAAGAGATGTAAACACTGATTGTTCACATAATATGTCTTACTTATTGGCATCTCTTTTATTACTTTCGTTAGAATGAATGTGAATGTCATATGATATGATTGATTAATATTTGATGCATTTTATAAAGAGCTGATGATTAAATATATTAATAAACCATAAGTGTTGATATTATTTTAAATATTAGATTAATTGCAATAAATATTAATAATTAATTAATTAATAACTGTATTAATAAACGTGATTTTGATTGCCTCCAAACGAAAGTCAAATTAATGAACTGTTGTCTCTATTTATGAAAGACTTGATTAAGACTTAATTACTATTAATATTTAGTGAAAGATTGATTAGAAAGAAATTTCTTCAAAATGAATAAAATATTGGAATATCTAATAATGAAATTAATTGTATTAATGTATTTGTGCCTCACTTTAAGCCGAACTGAAATGATATTTCGTGAATCACTGGAAGGAAGTGTTGAGTCCGGGAATTACACATATTTTTCATACGGCGGAGACTATAAAATCAAATTGATCTTAAGGTCGAGTGAGGGCGACGCAGACCTCTATGTCTCGCAATCGGATTCCAACGGAAGGACTGTTAAGCCTCGGTTTGAGTTAAGCGGACATGACTTGCAAAGTGTCACCTGTGGTGAAGACATGATTGATATTCCTGAAGACTTCGAAAGACCGATCGGTATTGGAGTTTATGGACATCCGAGTCATGACTTGAGTGTTTTCACTCTCGATGTGATTGCTTTTGACGAATATGAAGACAACGACGGTGTGACCACTGCTTACATAAGTGAAGAAGAATTAAGATTTTATGAAGAGTTCTTCGGTGAACCCTATAGTGGACTCAATCGAGTGCCAAAACATAAATACAATTCTATTAATAGTGACCACAAAAATAGTAACCATAATAAAAGTCATTCTAAAGAATCGCATTCAGAGACCTGGGATTTCGTAATCAACTTATTGGCCAATATTTTACATATTTTGTTAGAAGCAATCCTTTGAAACTGTTTTCCATTTACTCTTTTCTAAAGATTGAACTTTTGCTAAATTCTATTGAAATTATATTAAATTAAATAAATTTGTTATTGTTTTAGAAATACTAATACTTATTCAATACATATTTAATATGCAATTAATTTGTTGACAATCAAAACCTAAAATAAGTTTTCGGTTATACCAAAAAAAGGTAAACACAAAATGAAGACCTAATAAAATATTATAATTTAATTTGATTGTTATAAAAACAAGATTAGATTTAAAATGATAATACATTACAACAGTATTAACAATAAACTTATTGGTTTCAATTAGAGATATATTCATCGGCTGACAGGAGAGCTCTTTTGTGTGACCAGAGCTCAAAGCCCTGGACCAGCTCAAGACCAGAGCTCGTGTGTATAAAATGGTTGATGTCGAGAGGGGTATAGGAGAGGCAAAATTTTTACTATGATTTTGTGTGCCCTACAATTTTTGCATTTGAAGTGAAAAAGTTTTTAGAATAGCATCTCATCTCCGCAATACACTCTACCCACCCTCACACACTTCCTCCACCCACACTCTAGATTACAAACCGCACGCCTCACCCGCAGGTTCATATGCAAGGCGGTCAAAAATACCCACCGTTGCACTCTATCTTAGCCATCGCTGGATATATTATTTTCTGTTAATTAACCATACAATGCATTTAATCATAAACAGTAGTGAGTCTGAGCTGTTGAGTAATAACTCATCCGAAACAAGACACCAGAGACTTATTGTATCAGAAGTAGATTCAAACTAAGATTAGTGTTGGTTTAGTTGCAAATTTTTTTATTCCATCATTTGGAGCAATTTTATATTGAGTTCCCATTCCAAGAACGGAATCTGTCCGGAAAGAACTCTTCCGGTGGTTTTTTGGAATAACTTTTAATAGAATGAATGAATTTAATAAAATAGATACAAGTTATAGACTACATAATGCCTCATGGATTCAAATTTGTATTAATTCTACTCTATTCTTGTATTGTTAAGAAAATAATTTTTTCCAAATTTTAATAGAAATCTATTATATATATCTATATATTAACTTAACCTCTCTGAACTTAACAAGGTAAGTTTATTTTCGAGCCAAGTTTTAGAGGGGTAAATGACCCCCACCCCTATGTGTCATATATGAAAGTATTTTTATATCCTATTTAACCCCTACCCCACTATTTATAAGTAAAGTATATTTTCGATAATTTCGAGTTTAGGATTATTTGCATGAGTTGTGATCGTAGAAAAGCGTCATTTTTGAGTTTTTACGTAAATTAAGTTAAGGAGAATTTCATCATTAATGATAAATAATAAAAGACATTGAAAGACATGCGCATTGACTGCAATCAAAAACTATTATTAATATTATTATTAATACTGAAATACGTTTTATTGCGTAAGTTTTCGCAAATCAATCATTGATTGCTTTTAATTACTATAATATGAATACATAGAATATTAATATATGAATCAAATTGAATGCAAATCACTTTAAAGAAGATTTAATTGCAATGAAGCGATGATCTGTTGAGATAATAATAATATTTGATAACATATGGATATTAACCATAGTGTAGAAGACATGACAACATTGAAGAGTTTGCCAACTCATCAAAACAATGAAAATATTGTTAACAATAATTGCAATATAATTGAAAATAAGGTTTCACAAAACCATTTCGATGAAGCAATGGATGACGGTTTGGATTATTAATAATATGAATGATATAGTTATTGATATTAATGTTTAGATTTTGTATTAATATATTTGTAGATTCTGTACGTCTGGTAGTCTTAGGCGAGGCGTCGATGTTGTCGACAGCGATTCTAAAAAGCACTCAACGATCGACCGCTTCTTTGAGTCGTTCGACAAATACATCGCAATCACGTCTGTCAACGCTTGTGGCTGAATATGAAGAAGAAGACGACGTCGAAGACTTGATATCTGATCCACTTCTCAAAAGTTTGATTGGACTGAAAGGAAAGCTACGCAAAGACAAGTTAGTGGTCACGGATCCCAACTATTTGAGACCCTTTTGCGAAGTGATCAAAAACAAGGACGTGAGCGGACCCGTCACTGGACTCGCTCTGCAGTCAATTCTCAAATTCATAAACTACGGACTCATCAAAAACGAAAGTGCGGTCCAAATGATCAGCGATTCGGTGACAAAAGCGAGATTCATAGGAACCGATACGAGCAGTGACGAAGTGGTTCTCATGAGGATATTGAATGTCTTGAGGGAACTGATTGTCAGACGTTATGAAAGTCTCACTAATGGAGCCGTTTGTGAAATAATGCAGAGCTGTTTCAGGATTGCATTCGAGCCAAGACTTAGCGAACTTTTGAGAAAAAGTGCTGAACAATCGCTCGTAGATATGGTTCAGGTTTTGTTCAGAAGAATTCCTGAATTCAATCATGAATTAGTCGATGAATTGTGTTTTATTAAAATGGGATCAAAAATGAATACAAGTTTAACAAAGAGAACAAAACATAATACAAAATCAGATTTTGCTAATAAACAAAGTATTAAATTCAATAAAGACGATCATTCCAGGCCTGGTATGAATCAATTATAATTCAATATAAATTTATTTAAATCTATTAATCATTTGATACATATTTATAGAAAAAAGTGCCAATTATTATGGTTTGGCGTGTATTCATGAATTGCTCTCTTATTTAACATCTTTAATAAATCCATTACCTGAAGGACAAAATACAGAAGCGATGATCAATGTTGGACTCACTTTACTTACAGTGACTTTCGAAACCTCAGTGCACGGCATCGGAAGTAAACAATGTTTAATAACAACCGTTAAAACCGATCTTTGCTGGAATTTAATGCAGGTCTGAATCCTTTAAACTTCAATACATATCAGTAGTACTGACGCGAAAGGGAGGAATAGAGTGAAAGAACCCACTATTGCATGATTGAAAGTTATAATTTTAAGTCATACCCTCCTATCTTCCAGAGCCGAATAATTATAGATACCCCTCCCCTCCCCTCCCCTCCCTTAGAGTAAAGTTCCCTTAAAAGTCAATGCTGTCAATAGATATTTGATTCATAATCTGTAATTCTTATTTAACAGCTTTTACAAAGTGATCGTCCATTGAATTCATTTGCGGCTTCACTTCGATTAGCATTTCTTATATTCACTAATTTACGAATGCATTTGAAATATCAATTCGAAGCTCTATTGATTCGATTAATGGATATAATAACGACCGGAAACGCTCCCTTCGAGTTTAGAGAAATTGCTTCGGAATATTTGGTGGCCTTTTTCCGCCATTTGACTCATTTGCCGCACGAAATATATTTTAATTATGATTGCGATCCATACGCTTCTAATTTATTGGAAGATTTATTACAACTTTTTTCTAAAAATTGTTTCACGACATCACTTAATAACCAACAAATGGCAATGAGTTCGGCCTCTATTTTTACATTCACTTCAATGCAAATGTTGTCATTAGACGCACTTTTAGCTAATTTAAAAAGTCTACAAAAGGCAGAGTTATGTCATGATAATGTGTTAATGGTATGTCCGGCCACTACTGTAGTCAACATTACTTCAACTAAACCTGTCGTTGAAAGAGCGAGTGACCAAACAATGATTCCATCAACAGATGATTCCATAGATAGTTCGCCATCTCTTCAATGTGTTGAACAAAAACCAGACAATGATTATGATGTGTCGTCTAATATATTGCCAGAAGATGTAGACATCGGATCGATTAGAGGCGAGCAAATGAACGCATTTATTGAGTTGCCGTCGCCTACGAGTGAATCCAATTGCACTGTTGACACAAATCGCAATCAAAATGAAATAAAAGACACCTCCGATAGCGAATTGTTTACAATAGATTCTATTCGACAAAGATGTTATGTTTCGTACAAATTTCCTAAAGTTGAAAAAGTGCCTAAAAATGGGGTAGAAATAGTTAATGTAAAAGAGCGTAAACTGATGTTATCGACAGCTACTGAACAATTCAATAGTAAACCTGCAAAAGGAATTCAATTTTTAACCGAAAACAAACTAATATTCAATGATATGGATATCGTTTGCTTTCTTCGCGATAATCCAAAGTTAGACAAAAAACAAATCGGAGAATATTTATCGAATAAGAAAAACTTGAAAGTTTTGCAGGCATTTGTTGAAAGCTTTGCCTTCAAAGACATTCGTATAGACGAAGCGCTAAGACTTTACTTGGAATCATTTCGATTGCCCGGTGAGGCGCCTCTCATTTCGATGGTTTTGGAACATTTCGCACATCACTGGCACGTAAGCCATATTTTATTTATTTTATATAAACATTCATTAATTGAATTGATAAAAATGTCTAAATTATTGGTTCCTTAAACAGGAGTCAAATGGGTGTCCATTCGTTAATGAAGACGCGGCCTTTAGTCTGGCGTACGCTATCATTATGTTGAATGTCGATCAACACAATACTAATGTTAAACGACAAACAAATCCCATGACTTGCGAAGAATTTATTTCAAATTTAAGACAAGTGAATGGCGGCAAAGATTTTAATTCAGATATGTTGAAAGAGATCTATTTTGTGATTAAAAACAATGAGATAATAATGCCTGCAGAACAACAGGGATTGATTAGAGAGAGGTATTTGTGGAAGTGTTTGTTACGCAACAGTCAGACTGAAAATGGCGTTTATTGGTTTCTCAAAGACAACTCCAACCATGTATTTAATCAATTAAACATCAATTCTATTGAAGAGAATCAATTTCAAGACATTCACATGAAGTTATCCTCTTTGAACGGACCCATATTTGCAGTGCTTTGGGGGCCAACTGTGGCGGCCATGACTTTCATTTTTGACAAAATAAATCCAGAACAACAGTCAGGACTTACTCGTCGAATATTAAACAATGGATTCAACAGTTGTGCTCTTTTATGTGCAACTTATGGACATCTCGACAATCTTATAGTCAGTTTATCAAAGTTTATAATGAATTCCTCTTCAGTGGCGTCGCCTTTAATAACGAATAAAAGTGAATTAGCGGCTCAGTGTCTGTTCGGTATAACTCGAGACTATGCCAACGAAATGAGAGATTCCTGGAATAATATCATTGAATTGATTCTCAATTGGTATAATTCAAAGCTTTTAAACGATACCTTTGAAATCGAAGACTTCGCACTCGAGTCCAAAAAAATCAGATTTAGGAGAAGAGACAATCAAAAACAAAATATAAAGAATGTCAACGACTCCTCATCAATCCTTTCGAGTTTCTATTCTTATTTTGCTGGTAATCAACAGCAAAATGATGTCAACGACTTCAACGAAAACAATCATCCAAATAGTTGTGATCCAATCCTTGAGGAAACCACTTCTAGTTTAGAAGTCAATTCACAAACTCGTCCCGTTGTCAACAATTACTGTCAACCTTTACTATTAATAATAGAAGAATCCAAATTTCTACACATTGACTCACTTCTAGAACTTATCAAAGCTTTAATTAATGTTCAGCTCAATAATGAAGAGTTTGATGACGACATAGAGGTCTTCAAATTAGAAATATTATTAAAAATTATTTTAATGAATAGGTATTATTTTCAATCATATTATCTTTATATTAATTATTAACTTCATATCAATATTTATTTTAGAGATAGAGTGACTGTATTTTGGGATCAAATTTCTGGTCATATTCTTAGACTATTTATTCTTTGCCCAAAAAGTGAATATTTGACAGAAAGAGTAATGTCTACTATTTTTCGTCTCGCAATACGATTCACTCCAAGACCTGATTCTTTAAGTGAACAAATATTTCTACTCTTGTGTCATATGATGTTTACTTTTGAACCAAATATGATTCAAAGACAATCGACAGCAATCGCGTTGCATTCATTTGTTTCTCAATGCAATTGTTATATAATTAGAAGTGAAGACTGGTCTTTGATTTTCAATCTTTTACTCTCAATTGGAATTGGTTTTCAAAGGCGTTCATCAAAGAATGCAATCAATACCGAAAAGGAAGGAAATGTCAACTTTCAGAGTGATAACGAAGATAATAGCTATGAGAATGCCTCCAATCCCAGTATATCTCGTGGCTATACATCTGACTCAGAACTCGATGTGACTAAAACTGTAAATTCAAACCATAATTTATCTAATAATTCGTTCAGATTTTTAACCGATGAAAGTAATAGTTTAAATGTTAATTCGGCTCCAATTTATCGAATACTAGATTTGAATGCATATGAAAAGTCGACAGAAATTCTTACTTTAATAATTAGAGAAGTTTTGCCAAATAATGCAAAAAATGTGACACAAAGTGATAGTTTCCATAGTGTCGCTCAATTAGCTGTTGACGCGTTGCAAAAATTCGTTGAGGCGTCCATTAAAATACAATTAAGTCCTGGAAAAACTGGACAATTGAGGCGAACTGTTTCTCATAAATATGGAGACAGTCGTAAACATCACACAAAATCTCGTTCACACGCAGTTTCTAATAAATCGCGATTATCGAGAATAGCAAACGCTATACTGTCGTCGAGTGAGTCCGAAGACGAAGACACCAACGCTGAAAAAGATGTCTACCGAAACAGTCAGCCTAAACTTTCATCGGTTACTGAAACTTGTGCTCTTCGGTTATTAGATTTGATGCATTACTTCCATTTGAACGCAGCCCTCACTGTTGAAAATAATGGCTCCGATTTTTTGTGGTCTGCCTTATGGTGTCCTTTACTACAAGGTTTGCTTTTGATTTGAAACTTATTTGAATATTTGTCAATTCAATTGTCAATTTGTAATATTTTGCAGGAATTGCAATGTTTTGTTGTGACTCTCGTAGACCCGTTAGAACGTGTGCATTGACTTTCTTGCAAAGGGCGCTATTATTACATGATTTAAGAATTCTTTCTGCCTCTCAATGGGAAAACTGTTTTAACAAAGTAAGCAATTTGTATAATCAAATTCAAATTGAAACTTTGCTAAACTTGTTTGTATGTTTAGGTTCTTTTTCCATTGCTTTCCAAACTTTTGGAACCAATCAATATGTGTGACCCGATAGGGATGGACGAGACCAGAATGAGAACCACAAACTTGCTTTGCAAAGTGTTTCTTCAACATTTGACACCATTACTAACTTTGCCAACATTTACAGCTCTTTGGCTAACAATTCTTGATTTTATGGATAAATATATAAAAGCAGATATGCAGACAGATCTCGTGGTATTTATTTCTATTAAACCAATCACTTGTTTAAATTGTTTTTATTTAACTTAAAAACTAATTGGTATAACAGAAAGAAGCAATACCCGAATCACTAAAGAATATACTGCTAGTGATGGATACCGCGGGATGTTTTAACGATACTTTAGCTGCCATAACGTGGGACAGAATCGCTATATTTCTGCCTAATTTACATCAGGAAATAATTCCACCGAAAATCAATACTAATAGCGATGATAATCAACAAAATATTAATGAGAATTGCCGACCCATTGAAGAAGAGAACATTCAGACTCCAGCAATAGATCCACAACCAGAACAAGTGTCCCATTCTTTTATTTCAAACATTAATCAAAATAATGCGCAACAGAAGCCATCCTTTGCAAGTCAAGTAAGTTTTGATCGTTCGGCAGTTGTGAGTATTGATATGGAGGACTGCACTAAAATGCCTTCCAATCAGTTCAACCCAATGGTCTTATATCCGGGATCTATAGCGCCATTCGTGCCGATGACTAATGTTATCCAGAAAGACATGGTCTATGCGCCTAATGTACAGATGTCTGCATATCCGTGGCCACAACCCAGTTCTCACAAAAGTTAAAATTATTATATATTTAATACAAGGATTTTTGAATGAGGAAAAAGATATCTAAGAAATGATAATCGAAAAGATTAAGATTGCTTAATAAAAATTAACCAAATTTTTATTTTTTATTAAAGTCAAGTACATTAAAAAAATAAATCATATTCTATTTATAAAGATGAACATTAATGTAATTATAATGTATATTATAATTTCATTTGATTGCGTGCTTTAAATAATAATTTTGTATACCTATTTAGGCATTACCTAAAAAAATATTTATTAAATGATAAATAATCTAACCTGAAAAATCATTTAAGTGGAAACTAATTTATTTTTAATATTGATTTTTATCTAAACCAATAATTATTATGTTTCAAGTTTAGGTCTCGTAGTAGTGAATCTGAAATTAATGGTGCCATCAGATTATTGGTTAAAAGTGTTGACTTTTATTTCTTTTTAAACATATTGAATTCATTGAAACATTATTTTGATTGTGAATGGTTTTTGATATATTAACTTAGATTAGATAAGGACTAGCTTTTTAGTTAAAATTTTATGCTAATCGTCAGACCGATTGTTTCTAATCCGCATTAAAATAGGTTAAATCATGATTAATGACTATTCAATTACTGGCATATTGTCATCAATTATTTAGGACTAAGTGGTCTGTAAAAATTTTTTCATGTCTCAAAGCTAGCCATTATCGTATGGCAGTAGCGCATGGATAACATTATTTTTTTTAAAAAACAATGTCAGTTCATTTGCTAATCTGTGTGATAATGCTTTTTAAGCAATACATTCTAAGGTATTTAGTAATCCGTTATTTCTTAGTTCAATAGTAGTGAAGTTTACTCTCCTTTAAATACATTTAAAATTTTAAACTTATATCAAAAAATTTATTCAATAATACATTTACATATCTGCTTAAATT